>JASDQU010105764.1:154434-180348 GCA_032191745.1 Picea mariana | reverse complement strand
TTCGATCCTAAGGAAAATTTTAACCTTTGTCCCCCACAATGGCACCAGAAATGTTGGCGTTAGAAGTCACTCCTGGATTGCAACAGGAGTAAGCCTGATGCCCATCAGTTTATGTCACTATTTGTTGATAAAGGGTGATGAATGGAAGTAAACTCAGAAAAATATCGTTCTAACTCAAAAACTAGGCCAGGCATGCACAAGAAGATGAGGTCTTGGTTCAACTTCAGACAGTAAGTTGTAATAAGGGTGAGTAGGAGGAAGACTTCTGTGAGGAAATGTGAAGGCCTACTGTAGGCATCGAGCTTCTAATAGCCTATAGAAGAAAACTTTGAACACAAGAACCTCTTATATTCAAAGCAGAAACACTAAAAGAACATAACAACGTTATAATAAATCCTTTATCATAACACAGTCACGACAATTCATGTGAATCAATCATTCATGAACCCTTTTAGTATGAGATCGAAACCGGATGAAAAAGAGAACTGCCTTACATTGAACAAGAAAATTTCATATGCAGATACATAGCCAGGAAAACCAGTGCTTCATTAAAACATTATAGTTGGGAGCTCTTCTCTACCATCCATGCCCACAAAAACACAAAAACTGAGTATATATACTCAAAGAAATTCACCACCTTGGTAGCAAGAGGGTAGCTGAGACATTAAAGTCCAAATTAGCGTGTGCAAGCTCCTCTAGTCAGACGAGGACATCAGATCGACATGGCTTCTTTAGGCAAACCTGCACACAGGGTGATCTTGGGCAGATTGCCTGCCAGAACCTCCATGCCTTACATTTAAGGAGTGAGGCGAGGTTTCAACCACCTCTTCATACCTTTATTTACCTCTAGCAGGGATCAGGATAGAGGCTGAGTTGAATTGGCACCTGAAGAATGCGGCGATACCTCCTCCAGCTAAACCCGGCACTTTGGCCCTTTGCCAAGCTCTTTCTATCACCCCAAGTGACCATGGGCAGTGACACTGTGCCTATCATCAAAGGTGCTTTTTTCATTTCACGTTTCGGCGATTCCAGATGTAGTGGAGGAGCGACCCCTTGTCTTTCAAAGTTCCGGTAGCTGAAATGACGAAATGGCTAATCCACAATCAATGGCTGGATTTGATTTAATATGGACGGTCATGATGAAACTTAATGTATTTCGGGGATTCTCCCACCGGGAGTTCTCATTCCTTTTCTCTCGACCCTTGTATTTCAAAGTCCCGGTAGCCGAAATGGCAACTGGACTTAATCAGGTGCCATGTGTCCCGACTGGATCGAACAACCACGATCATTTCAGCGTTTCAGGACCCACCTTGCCATACAATAAACGCTGGCACCCTTTCCGCAGACTTATTTCCTTTGTGACCAGGAACCAAGACCATGGGCCCACCTCCTAGGGGCTTTTACATTTCGCGTTTCGGTGATTCCAAATGCAGTGGAGGAGCGACCCGCTGTCTTTCAAAGTCCCTATAGCCGAAATGCCGAAACGGCTAATCCACAATCAATGGATGGATTTGATTTAATATGGACGGTCACGATGAACCTTAATGTATTTCGGGGATTCTCCCACCGGGATTTCTTGTTCCTTTTCTCTCAACCCTTGTATTTGAAAGTCCCGGTAGCCGAAATGGTGACCAAACTTAATCAGGTGCAATGTGTCCTGACTGGATCAGACGACCATGATCATTTCGGTGTTTCAGGACCCACCTTGCCAGACAATAAACGCTGTCACCCTTTCCCCAGGCCTGTTTCCTTTGTGACTGGGCACCAAGACCATGGGCACACCTCCTGGGGGATTTTACATTTTGCATTTTGGCGATTCCAGATGCAGTGGAGGAGCGACCCCCTGTCTTTCAAAGTCCCGGTAGCCAAAATGCCGAAACGGATAATTTGTAATCAATGGCCGGATTTGATTTAATATGGATGATCACGATGAAACTTAATGTATTTCAAGGATTCTCCCACCAGGAGTTCTCATTCCTTTGCTCTCGACCCTTGTATTTCAAAGTCCCAGTAGCCGAAATGGCGACTGGACTTAATCGGGCACCATGTGTCTCGACTGGATCGGATGACCATGATCATTTCGTGACTTTGGCCCTAAGGGATGAGCCCATGCGCTAAAACTCATGCAACTCCATGGTTGTGGCTTACCCGATGAACGTTGATATGCTCCATAGATGGATCTTCGCCCCTAAAAAGAAAAAATGCCCGCTTGCTTGATTTTTAACCCAAAAATAGAGTTTTTATGCATGCTGCGCTTGGGCGCTCATGACTGTGACCTTGGATAACTTCATTTGATGGGTCTTAAACCCCATTTCATCCCTTTCTCACCAAGGATCCGAATCTAGAGAGAAGCTTCCCCCTTACAATAATATGTGCTAACACCAAGGATTGATGATCTCTTTGACCAATTGTAGGATGCAAAGATATTTTCGAAGATAGACCTCAGGTCGGGATATCACCAAGTAAGGATAAAGGATGATGACATCAACAAGACCGCCTTTAGAACAAGGTATGGTCACTATGAATCCATAATGGTTCCTTTTGGGTTGTCAAACACACCCGCTGTTTTTATATTCCTGATGAATGGTGTATTCAGGGACTATCTGGACAAGTTTGTCATAGTCTTCCTGGATGAAATTTTGGTGTATTCCAAGTTGGAGGAAGAGCATGAACAACATCTGAGGATGGTATTACAGGTTCTAAGAGAGCACCAACTGTATGCCAAGTTGAGCAAGTGCTCGTTTTATCAGGAGAAGATTCATTACTTGGGGCATATTATTTTGAAGGATGGGATAGTTGTAGATCTTGAGAATATTAAGTCCATTAGAGAATGGTCAGCACCAAATAATGTAACAGAATTTAGATCCTTTATGGGTCTAGCTAGTTATTATAGAAGGTTTATCGCACACTAGAAAATTTGGGTCATTTTGCAACGACTATTTCGACGCTCTTGTGACGTTATGTCGTGGATATTGCGACGAATATTGAGTCTCCCAAACGTCGCTTCACGTGATGTGGCACGTGCGGCGAACCTAGATTAACGTCGCAAGAGAGACGACAATAGGGAAGTTTTCACGATTGCGACAAATAAGAAATACTGTCCGTAGATCGACTAATTAAAGAAATCGTCGAAAGAGTGACAAAATAGGGAAATCGTCGCAAGAGCGACCATAAAGAGAGCTCGTCGCACACTTGACAATATTGGAAAAGTAAGGGAAAAATTTGTGATGAAGTAGTCGTCGCAATTGCGACGAAAACAAGGTATATTGCGACGAAGTTGCTATACACTTTTTGTGATTTGTATAGCAAGTTCGTCGCAATATTTGTACAGGTCATCGTAATTGAGACGGAAATAGGGTAAATTGCGACAAAGTTGCGATACAATTTTTGTAATTTTTATAGCAAGTTCGTCACATGATTTTTACAGGGCGTCACAATTGCGACGACAATAATTTATTTAAATATATATATATATATATATATATATATATATATATATATATATATATATATATATATATTTGAGCAAAAAAAATAAAAATTGATTTTTGAGCCAATTATAGAAGGTGCTATGATTTCACACTAAAGAGTTAATCCAAGTGAAGTTGTTGGTTGGTTGGTTGAGTTAGTTGACTGACCCCACTGTTCAAACTAACTATCTTCTTAAAACAATTACACAATTATATCAAAAAACAATACTCTAACTTAGATTTACATATTTAACATCTCCCTGGCCTCAAAGCCTTGTTTGTCCTAATTAGGTGAGGAAAAATAAATACTCAAACCTTCCAAAGAAATTATTGCTTTGTTGTTCAAATAAACTCCGATGGCCTTATATATGATTTTATATTCTTTTTTTATATTTACTCATGGGTTATACATTTTAATATGGTGCCATTAAATACCTTCTATCACCTTAGTGCCCTTGCCTCTACATTTCTAGGCCATGGTTTCTAACATAAGGAGGGTTCTCCTAGGGGGCTAATACTAAGTCCTATCATTGCATTTCTAGACAGGTGAGGACAAGGAATTTGTTTGACTTGGGTTGACTTCTCTAAACTGATGCTTCAAGAAAAGTAAGAGAATAAAATGCTCAATGAATGTTTGGAAGGAAAACACTTACTTTATTAAACACAACACACCAATGCACCATTACTCATAATTAGTGATGAAGCAATATACAATGTTCAAGGTGAAACTTTCTAAGTAAAAAGTATATATTCATTCACAAGATAGTTGTCATTTAGAAAATTTCATATGTGCAAGAAGTGAAGCATGAACAAGTACTTATGAAACATTTAAGCATGAAATTGGGTCNTTATGATAGCAATGAAATAGAGCATCATTGTAACAAGTTCATAACCAATATAAGTTTGCATCCATTCAATAAGTATATGCCATGAAACACATGAAGTGTCACTATTGTAAAGAGAGAATAAGGCAACGAGCTCAATGTAATAACTTTAGAAGAAATACAATGCTATCATATTAGCAAATTTCATTATTATATGTCAAGGCACAAAAATTGTATCATTAACCAAACTTATCATTCACTCATCAACACTCGGAAATTAATCAGTTTCTCATCATACAATATAGATCAATTCTTTGGAACCATGATTGTAGAATGAATCGACCCTCTCAACTAGCAAACAATATAAATGTTGCACTATTTGGGTAGATTGTTTGGGGTGGTTAGGGTCGGAATGTATCGTGGTCAACCAACCAAGCCAAAAGACACGAAAACACCACAACAAAATATGGTTAACAAACCTTCATACAATAGTGAAAGGAGGCAACGATTGGACTAATTACAAGGTCCTTTGGAATTCCTTAACATATTTTGGCTTCTTTGGGATGTGGAAAACAAGCTAGCATAAAAACATTGCAAGACATCAACACTTTAATCACCATTGACAGTGGAATACTTCTATAGTTTTATGACAGTACTAGATAGAGTTTTGGATAACACATGGGAGGTAATGTCAAGGCTTTAAATAGAAGGATATATCCATCATACTTTTGTGTGATACCTCATCTAATAAAATAATTAAATGAGCCAAAATAATGTTGGATAGAAAAAGAGATATATGTGTTAAGAGGGAGGATTACTTGTAAGTGCAATTGAGACTACGTTATAATAGGGTAACCCCCTTCCATTATACCTAATAAGGGTTATTAGACTAGAAATTAGGTTAAGGAACCATATATATATATACTTTTAGTAACTAAGGAAGGTTAGGATATCTATAAGGAAGGTATGTGAGTTAAGGTTTTAGTAATTATTTCATAGTAAGGTTTTGGTGATAACCTAGGAGAAGATAAGGTATGTTAGGGTACTTCTACTTTACCTTGACTTTCCTAGTAGGTGAGTAGGGGAAGCCAAGTGATATGCCTTTTTAGAATCCCATAGTCAAGTTATATGATTTACCTGAATACGGATTTGTGAGATATTTAAAGGTGAGATATGAATTTATGATGTTAAAATTTTATGATGTTCATGTACATATAATGAAATAAAACCTAATTCATGTTATTTTTAAGGTTGTTTAGGGAGCCATCCTCCTCATGTTGTCTTGACACTGCATCGAATACTATATTATATTTTCTCTTTTTGTATATGATTTCATAATCATAACCCAACATTTTGGTCAACCACTTATTTTGTTCTGGGGAGGATAGTCATTGCTCCAAAAAATATTTCAAACCATAGTTTGAGACATTGTTTTTTGGATGTCAGTGATAGTCAAAGCAAAGGTCTAATTTTGTGAATACAAATGCATCTTGGATTTCATCCAATAGATCATGAATGAAAGGAATGGGAGACTTATCTTTGATGGTTAGTTTATTCAGGGCATGAAAATCAGGGCACAGGCGCCAAGTACATTATTTCTTTAAGACCATCACCATTGGTGAATAATATGGGTTGGTTCTAGGGTGAATTACCCCCGCCTCTAGTAATTATTGTACCATCTTTTCTATTTCATTTTTTTTGAGCAAATGGATATCTGTAGGGACATACATTGGGGGCTTGACTGCCTGGAAGGAGAGGGATGTTATGATAATGCTCACCTCTGGAAGGAGGTAAGGATGTAGGAACCTAAAATACCTTGGGGTACTTGTACAACATGAGTTGTAGGCTAGTAGGAACTACCTAAGAGGCTTGTTCAATGACCTAGATGGAATTAAATTGAGCAATCAAACCATGGTGGCATTTCTTCAACAATTTTTCCATCCTGTGAGAGCTAATGATTTCAGGAGAGCCCCCTTGGAAACCTTGGAGGGTATAGGGGTGAGCATCTTGGGTGAAGCTCATATATAATTCTTGATAATTCATTGTGATTGGCCCTAAAGTGTGAAGCAATTCCACACCTAATAAAATATCAAAAACACCCATGGAAATAGAGAACATGTGTGTTTTCAGATGATAATCACCCATTTTGAGTTTGACATTCTCACAACGACCCCCACACTTCATAGTACCACCATTAGCGATGCAGATTTGAAAATTAGAAATAGGGAGGACAAAGCAATGGATATCATCAACAAGCCTACGATGAATAAAATTATAGGTTCTACCACTATCAATCAATACCACCACCAACCTATGTTTGATGTAGCCCTTGATCTTCAATGTTTGCGGGGCTGAAATACCCTAGAGTGCATGAAGCGATATGACAGGGTCCTCTGGTTCCACAGGGGATACAATAAGAGCTTTGACGTGATCACTTGGTTGAGCCTCTTCTGGGTCAGGAGCCTCATCTGATGGGATGTATTCATAGGGAGAGAAAGTTGATGCATCAATATGGAAGAACTTTTGTTCTCTACATTTATTCCCTGGCAAATACTTTTCATCATAATAGTATCAAAGTCATTGCTTGCGACATTCTTCCATTTCTGCTAGAGATACCTTTTGGACCTTCAATATTTGTGTTGGATCTTGTGAGACCCGGGGTGAGGATGGGTGAGAACTGGAGCCTTCATGGGCATGGCCTAAAGGATGGTCTTGAATTCCATTGTTAATTGACATGCCTGCAACCAGGTAGTAGGATGATGCATGTTCACATGAGCCCGAATGGCTTCCTTTAATCCACTGATGAAAAATTCATGGTAAAATTCATCATATAAGCCCTCATTCCCGATATCCAACTATTCAAATGCTGTGATGAAATATGTGACTGATCCATTTTGGTGCAACTTGGTGAGACTACCCCAAAAATGTGATTCCCTATCAAAACAGGCACAAACTTCTTCAGTGAACATGTTCCAAGTGGGTATTCCTGAATAAAATTTCATATGCCACTGCCGCCACTTCCATCATTCTTGATCCAAGTACAAAAAACCTACATAGATTTTGGTCTCGTCATCCCAAAATTATGGAGGGAGAAGTATTGTTCGATTTGAGAGACTCACCCTGTCGGGTTGGATCCATCAAATTTATGCAAGTCAACTTGGGGTACCTTATTAAAAGAGTGTGGAGAACCCCAAGGGGAGTGGGAAAGATGAGTATGCTCATAATTGGAATGTTGAGGGTCCTCTACATTGGGCTCTAAATGCTTACCTTTTGTGAATTGATGCATGGATTCATGGATGGCTATGTAGACTTCTTCTTGGAGGAACTATTTGACTTCGCTTGTATGGTAGTAGTGATGGATTCCATTTTCATTTCTAAGCTGGACAACTTAGTATCCTAGTCTTATTGGGACTGATATATGGTGGTTGGCATGGTAGCGAATTAGATAATGGATGAGGTGTCGGGATGGAAATCGAGGCCACAAAAAGTAAGATGTACTAGGGTGATCAGGACAAAGAGAGAAATCCAATGGGATAGGTGTCAAATAAGGGTGTCTTAGAAAGGGGTGGGACCATGGGGAAAAAATGCTTAAAAGTGAATGGTACCACTTCGATTCGAATGAAGAGAGGAATGCAATGGACTAGGTTACCAATAAGGGTGTTTACAGGCTCCAGACATTATTTTTACTCTTACAGAGTTACACTCCACCCTGAATACTTCTACAGTGGCGGAATTACCAAATTCTTAATAATAAAAAATGTTGGTAGGGAGTGATTTTGCAGCGAAAAAATGTGATAAAGGCCAATTTGCAATGAAATAGATCAGTTTTTTCCATCCCAAGGGTAGGGTTTGGAGGGCATCTACAGTCAAGGGTTTTCCCTATGCTATAGCTCCCTTATATACATGGGGGGTCCAACAATAGTACTCTGCCCAATATCTCATGGCACCAACTAAGGAGGCTATTCCATACCCTTAGTAATACTACCCGACTACTCAAGTAATAAAGAGTCTCTTCCTGAGTGTTATCCTTGATGACACTATAGTAGTCAAGTGGTCAATCAGTTTATCTACAGAGGGATTCAGAATGCCTAGGTCGATCCGTATACAGGTGTTGTCTCATGCGCTACCACTCAAATGAGTACCAAAATGGGTTACAAGGGTGGCCAATAATTGTGTCCTTAAGAACCATTTGTATTTCCCACATGTATTACTTCCTGACTGCAGGTCTATGTGCATAACGAGAGATCTTTGTAGCTTAAATATGTCAGAATACGTCTCTACCCTAAAAAAAAACAATTTACCCCACAATTCTTTCTTGGGAAAGAGATCTGATACCACTTGCAATATTGCAGATATAATATAGTATGAAGAACATAAATATTTAGCAAGAAATGGAAAAATAACAATGATATAGCCATAACAATATTAGAATAATACCATAATAACACTAGAAAGAACACCTTTATTAATGATAGAAATGTTCACTTGCCTCTTTGAGGGGTAACCTCCAACAAAGAAGAGCTCTATTGCAATAATTATCCAAGGCAAAAATATACAATGTCTCCTACTCTTATTTATAATAATTATATGTTCTAAGGAAACTTCTAGAGGAAGATCTTTCTAGAAGCGAAAGCTTCTATTATGTCTTCTTACATTGAATTATTCTCCTTTATTTATTAGGCCTTATTAACTAATTTTGACATTTATTACATAGAAAACACATCCTACTAACTAATGACCCATGGAAAGGGGTTAGGATCAGATCCTAACTAGAAAAAAAAGTGGATATCAAACTCATCAAAGAGGGAATGAATAAGTTAATCGAACTAGACCATGAGCGTAATAAAATATCCCTGAACCTCATAATGTTTGGTATAAAATAACAACAAGAGGAGGATACACTAGCAATATTAAAAGAATAATTAAAAAATAAATCACAAATTGAAACAACTTACCTCATAGAGTCAAAGAGGCTAGGAAAAATAATTTATCATAAAGACAGGTTGATGTGTGCCAAATTAAGTTGTAATGACCATAGATATAACATACTCAGTAAATATCTAAGCTTAAAAGGGCTAGGAATATATATAAATGAATACCTCATTCCCGAAGACCAAGTTGAATTGAGAAAGGAAGCTCAAAAGGTAAAAGAATCCAGGAAAGAAGGAAAATGGGAAATTATTAGAAATCAGAAAGCTATTTTTAGGGACAAAGACCAAAAGGATAATAATAAATAGGAATTTGGGACACTCAGGATCCTTTTTTGGAACTGCCATGGCTTTCCATGACACAAGGGTTCTATGATAAGTTATATCCTGAGTGATATTGATATTATTTGTCTAGTTGAAACTTGGGAGCATGAAGAGTCTAAGGTCCCTAACATAGAAGGATTTGTCTTGTGGTCAGCTAGGAACAAAAAGTCCCATTGTAGAGGGATAGGAGGAATAAATTGTTTTATTAGAAAGAGAATTTCTCCTCACATTCAACTTCATAATATCGACCCTCTCAATCAGTACATTTGGATAGAAATTTCAAACACCAATGCTAAGAAGATGTATATAAAAATTTTCTATTTTGCACCTATTAATTCTACTTTTTATAAGAAAAACAATCTAGATAGAAATTGTCCCTATACTTGTTTAGAATAAGATATTTATAGTTTGAAAAATGAAGGTCCTTCTAGGAGACTTTAATGCTAGGACTGCAACTAACCAAGCTACTATTTTAAGCAATGATTCCAACCATAATCCTTTATGTCTAAATGAGGACCTTGTTTTATCTAATAGCTACCAAAGAAGCTCTGAAGACCTGATTGAGAATTTGTTTGGTACTGAGTTGGTCAAGCTCTGTAGCTCTCAAGACCTAATAATTTTCAATGGAGTAATGAAGTGGCCAAAATCCAACTAGATGACTTGTATTCATGGGCTAGGTAGTAGTGGCATAGATTATGTGATATTTGATATCCCTGTTTCCAACCAAATAATAACTTTTGACATTTTAAATGACCTTGAACCCAACTCTGATCATAGACCTTTAACCCTAACTCTAAACGTTTCCATGCACAAGAGCACCATTGAAGAGAATTATGATAATCAAAGGTAATTGCGCTTTGACAAAAGTAAAGTTGACCTTTTCTTAAAGGATTTAAATAGTGAATTACAACTCCTAACTTATAAGGACAGCATTGAATAACTCTATCATAATTTTAGAACTACCCTTTCCACTTCTATTAACAAGCTCTCTTTTGAAGTGTCCTGTAAAAAGAATAATAGAACGACCAACCCTTGGTATGATAAAGAATGTAAAATTTCTAGGAAATCCATTAGGGATGCTTCTATTGAGTCCTTAAAACTCGATAAGATCAATACATATAAATCCCTAATTAAAAGGAAAAAAAAGGTATTATATCAATAAAATGAAAGAACAACTTTCACAACTATCTAAGATGGATCTTAAGAATTTCTGGAGGAAAATTATTTTCTGCAATACTAAAGAAAATAATATGATTCCCTTAAGGGACTAGAAATCCTACCTTAAAATTGTTTATGAGTTCCCTAATTCCATGGAAACCATTCCTATTATCCCCAGAGAGGATGCCATTTTTTCTTTGTATGACATAGAGTTTAGGGCTAAGCGGCTTGCAAATGGGAAAGATAAGGACATTGAAGGCTACCAAGATGAAAATTTTAAATTCGGAGGGCCTATCCTCATCCCTCACATACATAAGCTCTACAATTTAGTAGTCAAGCAGGGCTTCCCTAAACCATGGACACAAATCCTCATTGTTCCTATTTTTAAAAATGGGGATAGAAACATTCCCTCTAATTATAGGACCATTATGATTAGCCCGATTTTAGCTAAGCTTTATGGAATTATTTTGGAAAAGAAGATTATTCTTTGGATAGAAAGTCACAGTAAAAGAGCTAAATTCCAGGTCGTGTTTAAGAGATATTATTCAACCATGGACCATATTTTCACCTTTAGGATCATTGAATAGGAGTTCCGCAATACTAAAACCAATATGTTTTGTTGACTTTAGAAAATATTTTGACACAATTCCCAGGAAAAACCTTTGGAATAGGTTGGAAATGAAGTGCTTTTCATTTTGAGTGATGTTGCAATAAGGCTATATGAGAACATTATTTCCAATTTTACGAAAATTGAGGATTGGTAGAAAGAGATTAACTACAATATTGGATTCAAGCAAGGTTGTCCCTTGTCCCCTACCCTTTTTGGCATATACATTGACAAGTTAGAAGATTGTCTGGAAGAAGAAGGTTGTGTTGGCTACTCTCATTGATATAGTCATCAATATTCTTCTTTATGTTGATGATATCGTTCTTATGGTGAGGAGTCCCCACGATCTTGAAAACCAACTAAGAATCCTCATAGATTTTTGCTCCAATATGGGTAAGACTATTAATACTGACAAGACTAAGGTCATGATCGTTAAATCCAATAAGATCACTTATGATACCTTCATATATGGCAAAAAACACTTGGAGGAATTGACTTCATACAAATATCTTGGAATCGATATTCACCACAAGCTCAAATGGAATTATACCATTGAGAAAAAGATTATTGGGGGATGGAAAGCTTATTATGGGCTTGAAAACAATTGTAAATTAGTCGATCTTTGGATATGGGATAAGAAGAAACTCCTCTTTGAAACTCTTGTTACACTTGTTATTCTTTATGTATGTGAAGTATGGGGAAGTAGTATCTCTCACGAATCCTAGAGAAAGATAGAGAAAAAAAAAATATTTATAACCTGTAATCTCAAAATTAAAGGAACTACACCCTATCCCATCCTCCTCTTAGAGGCAAGCCTTTCCCCCATTGAGAGCATGACTATGACTAGATACCTAATGTATAAGAACAATTTAAACAACATGTAAGACAAGAGGCTTCCTAAAATTGATTCAAAATCTAGTCGTAACCACCATAAAATCAAGCGAGGATGGCATAAAGATGCCTAGTCTTGGCTAATCTATTGGGGAATCATGGAAGACACCATTTTGCAGAATAAAAATACTATTAAAAATATCCTCAAATCAAAATTTAACGAGAAAATGTGGTGTGATAAAGAGTTAGAGGAAAAAATATAATTAAGGTATTATAAGGATGCAATCAACCCTAATCTAGAAGATCAAAAGTATCTCTCTGTTTTGACAAGTGTAAAGAAAAAGATAAGAACTGCTAAGATAAGAACAAATTCTCACGAGCTCCATAGTGAAGTTGGGTGTTGGTCAATTCCTAAAATGCCATGGGATGAAAGAGTGTGTCAACTTTGTGACACTAAGAAGGTTGAAGATGAAAATAACTTTCTCTTAGATTGTCTAGCCTATACCCACATTAGATCTCAATTTCAAAATGTTTGTGAGAGTACCAACCTTCCTAACCTTTTCACTCAACAAAACTATGGTGATCTTGGAAAGCTTGTCTTAATGTTTTTCGAGCATAAAAATAAAATTCTAAATAATTTCAAGTAATCCCTTACCCTATTAAAATCCAATAAATAATCTAAGTGGATCATCATCATCATCATCATAATCATAAATTTGAACTATTAAAATAATATTTTTAAATTTTAATATAGTCAATACATCGTAACATTAAATAAAAATAAAATAGTGATAATTATCTCAACAAAGTGGAGACATTTAACTCATAAAACACAATATTGTAGTTTCAACAAAGTGAATGTAACTTTTATATATGTTCATTTTATTTATACAAATAACAAGGAAAAACAATTTTGCAATTATAAATATAAACGGATTAATTATAGTGGATACATTTTATTTTTAATAATGTGTTTACTTTAATGGTTTTTACATGCGGTTTAACAAAGTGAAACATTTTTTAAGAAATAAGTTGTAATTATTTATTTTAATATCTTCTTTGTGATTATTTTATTTATTTCAATAATGTTTAAATTTTTAAAATTTTTATTTTATTTTTATTTTAATATTTTGTTGGTTAAAAATACATGTTTAAATCTTTTATTTATCTTAAAAATGTTTCAATATTTTAAAATTAAAAAATAATAATTATATGTTTTGTATTTTGTATTGGTGAAATCGGTAAGCATGGGGCATGGGTAAATTCGAGTAAGAATCAAACTTGAGACCCCTTTTACATATTTCTTTTCATTTATAAGATACTTGACAATCGGTCTACACCCATGCCAACCTATTTTGTTTATGTATTTGAAATCATATTTCTTTTAATTTTTCTTATTTTATTTCAATAATGTTTTAATATTTAAAAATTAAAAAAATATATGTTTTGTATTTAAAACCATGTATTTTTCCTTATTTTATCTATTATTTCAATATTTTAAAATTTTAAAAAATAAATAATATGTTTTGTATTTTGTTTATGTATTTGAAACCATGTTTTTTTCCCTTAATTTTTCTTATTTTATCTCAATAATATTTTAATATTTAAAAATAAAAAATATTAATAATAAAAATTTTATCTCAATAATTGTTTTATAATAATTTTATCTCAATAATATTTCAATGTTTTAAAATTTAAACAAAAAAATTAATAGATTTTATTTTTTAATAATTTTATAATGAATAAATTGTGGTGTATTTATACATGGAGTTTTTTTTATAAAAACACAACCCCTGGTAATGGTAATGGCTACTATGTGTTGATATACTCTTCATTTTATGGTGATGCAGTGAGAAAACTCATATCTCTCTAGTATGCAGCAAAGGAACCCTAGATAACGTCTCCACAATGAAAGTGAAGGGTTTGTAGTATGTGGTGAATTTGAAGGGACAATTTTATGCTCATGGTGAATTTGAATGGTGAAGAGTTTCTACTTTGCAGTAAGCTATGAGGTAAATCTGAATGAGGTTTGTACATGTGAATTCGAACGAACATTAATACTCTATGGTGAAGGAGACACGTTTATACTCTCCTATGAATTTGAACATGAATAAGTACATAATTTCAATGGAACAAAGAGGAGGTGTATCCCTACTGAATGGTGGTTTATTCGTAAATTAGGTGAGTTGGTTGTTACTTATTTTCTCTACTTTTGAATATGATCACTCCACCACATATTCCAAAACCTCATCATGTTAGGGGAGGCCCACCAAAGTCACCCTAGAGAGTCTTTACGAATATATATAATCATTAGAAAAATGGAGAGAAGAAAGAGAATAAAAACTCCAACTAGAGTTAGAACCATTGGAAAAAAGGAGAGAAGAAAGGGAATCAAAACTCCAAATAGAGTTAGAATCATTAGAAAAAATGAGACAAGAAAGAGAAGCAAAACTCCAAATAGAGTTAGATGAAATGCTTGATAAAAAAATTAGACTCTTTGAAGATAAGATTCAAATATAGATAGAGGATAGATTGTTAGGGATCATGAGTTAATTGAAAATAATGGAGGCTAGAATACAAGAAATGGAAAAATAAAAACAATCAACCCAATAAGGAGAGGTTGAAGAAAATCACAACTTGAGAGATAGGATTAAAGAACTAGAAGAAAAAATAACCAACAATTTGGCCCTAAGTAGTCCAGAAAACAAATTGAATATCAAAACCATCAAAGAGGAAATAAATAAGCTAATCAAATTGGATCACGATCATAATAAAATATCCTTGAACCTCATAATTTTTGGTATAAAAGAACAAGAAGATGAGGATATGCTAGCAATAGTAAAATAAGAACTTAAAAACAAATCCCAAATTGAAACAACTTATCTCATAGAAGAAAAGAGGCTATAAAAAATAATTGAACATAAACATAGGTTGATCCGTGTCAAAGAAAGTTGTAATGACCATAAATGTAGGATACTCAGTAAAAATATGAGCTTAAAAGGGCCAAAGATATTTATAAATGAAGACCTCCTTCCCGAATACCAAGTTGAATTAAGGAAGGAATTGCAAAAGGTAAAAGAAGTCAAGAAGGAAGGAAAATGTGCAATTATTAGAAATTGAAAAGCTATGGTTAGGGATAGAGACTAAAATGATAATAATAAATAACAATTTGGGACACTCAAGATCCTTTTTCGGAACTGCTATGTCTTTTCATGGTGCAAAGGTCCTATGTTAAGCTGGATCCCAAGTGACATTGATATTATCTTCCCAGTTGAAACATGGGACCATGGAGAGTCTAAGGTCCCTAACATAGAAGGATTGTCTTGTGGTCAGAATGGAAAAAAAATCACATTGTAAAGGGATTGGAGGCATAACCCGTTATATAAGAAAGAGCATTTCTCCTCATATTCAACTTCATAAAATTGACCCTCTCAATCAATACATTTGGATATAAATTTTAGACACCAATGCTAAGAATATGTATATAGCAATTTGTTATTTTGCACCTATTAATTCTACTTTTATAAGAAAAATAATATAGATAGAAATTGTCCCTATAATACTTTAGAAAAATATATTTATAGTATGATAAATGAATGTAATATCCTCCTTCTAGGAGACTTTAATGCTAGAACTGCAACTAACCAAGCTATTCTTTTAAGCAATGATTCCAACCATAATCCTTTATGGCTAGATGAGGATTGTTTTTTAGCTAATAGTTGCAAAAGAAGATCTGAAGACCTAACTGAGAATTTTTTTGGTAATGAGCTAGTCAAGCTCTATAGTTCTCAACGCCTAATAATTTTCAATGGAGTAATGAAGTGTCCAAACTCCAACTAAACAACTTGTATTCATGGGATATGTAATAGTGTCATGGATGATGTGATATCATTTATCCTTGTTTCTAACCAAATAGTAACTTTTTACTTTTTAAATGATCATGAACTTGACTCCGATCATAGACCTTTAACCCTATCTCTAAACGTTGTCATGCACAAGAGACCCATTGAATAAAATACTAATAATCAAAGGCACCTATTTTTTGACAAAAGTAAAGTTGATATTTCCTTAAAAGATTTAAATAGCGAATTACATCTCCAAAGTATTGGATGCGAAGCTTGATTATCTTATTGATTCATAGGTTTGTTTCAGTTGTGCTTGGACCCCATTCCCTAACGGGGGGTGTGGGGGGGATTTTCCCCCCACAATTTTTTTCAGGGGGGTCCAGGGGGGGCAGTCACAATTTTTGTTCCCCCCCGAGCAGAGGATTTGAGGGCAACGCCCCCGAAGCGAAATTTTGGGAAAAATTGGCTTGTAAAATATTGTTATTTCGTAGTCAATATGGACCGTTCATTATAAGGTCGCAGATCTGATGGTAGAAGTTATTTTAGGGATTTTTTCCCTAGAAGGAAATCTTATTTTATGATGGAATTGTATTGCAACTGTGTATGTGTGCGAATATTGTATTTTGAGAGAGGAGACTATGAGAGAAATAAGAGGAAGTTACAAAGGTTGTGTTGTAGGTTGCATCCCTTCATTTTGTTGGATAATAAAAAGGAAGGACTTGGAAATTTCTCTGGTGGACATATCCCACACTAGGTGAACCACGTATATCTGTGTCTCTATTGTATTGTGTATCTTCTTTGTTTTATTTTATTGCTCCACGATCCTGTTTTTCTAACACTAAGTTATAAGGACAACATTGAATACCTCTATCATAATTTTACAACTACCCTTTCCACTTCTATTAACAAGTTCTCTTTCAAGTTGTCCTGTAAAAAGAATAATTGAACAACCTGTTGAAATATTGTAACTTCGAAGAATATTCTACCTAAGAGGGAATGTTGAATAATATTATTATATTGTATTTATTAATTAGGCCCTATTGTTCCTTTGTAAAAGTCGGCCCTTTTGTGCCTTGAAAATTAAATGTAAATTAAGAGGGTAAACTGACAGGTCAACCAAGACCTAATTATAGGTTGGCCAAACCACTATTTATAAGAGAGGCCAACACTTCATTTGGACACACTCACCAACTAGCTCTGCAGTGCACAAGTCTTGGAGGAGAACCTACTGCAACTGGGGGTGACATCAATGAGGGCTTTGGTATATCTCTTGGTATCTCTTCGTAAAGTGATGCACTACTCTTCCTAGTGAAAGAGTAGAGGAGGATATTCTTCTTTGTTTTTGGTCTATCTATATTGAGGAAGGTTTTGTTGGGTTTTCTTCCCCATGAGGGTTTCCAGAGATAAAATGTTGTGTATTTTGTGATTGTGTTTCTTTAAGTGATCCTCATATGTTGTTGATGTATTAAATGCTCATGTAATTTGGATATAACTTAACAACAACATTAAAACTTAACATGGTATCAAATCTAGACTGTATAAGACCACTGTTACTGGGTATTTACATCTCTTGGTTGTGGGGACAAGAAAATTAGGGCTTTTTACAGAGAACGAAATTTTGACAAAGGACAACATTGGGAGTTTAGCCTAACCCTGACGCATATTTTGATAGATTATATTAATTCTTCCAGTGGTTAAATCTTTCGAAAAGAAAAAATTAGGGTTTTACTGGTACCAGAAAACCTGAAATTACCAATCCAAATTTGCGTAGGTCAAGTTTCAGAGGTCAAACCTTGGAATTCTAAAAAAAAAACAACACTAGTCAACTTGCCTCATCCTAGCACATATTCTGGTAAGGTCTATTCCATTTTTTGAGCACCTTTAATTTTGGTCATTTTTCTAGCCTCGAGGTCATTTTTCTAGCCTCAGGGTCAAAATGCCTTCAAGCACTAATCTTGATGAAAAGTTAGAAGGTGTGGAAAATTTATGTTCCTGGAAATACAAAATTGGTCTCATTATCGAAGAGAACGATCTTGTGCAATTTATAAAGAATAATGTTCTAGAGCCAGAAGGAAATGAAGCCAAAGAGAAGTACAAGAAGGACATGATTAAAGAAAAGAGAATAATTGTATATTCCATGAAAGACCACTTGATCCCTCAAGTGTCTTCCAAGGATACCCTATCCAGGATGTATGAAGGAAGAAATTTTAACAGGAAGATGAACTTGAGAACCCAACTCAAGAATGCTAAAATGTAAAAGGGAGAAACAGTTCAAGATTATTTTTCTAGGGTTTCTCAGTTCAAGGAACAACTAGAAGTAATTGGAGACAAGATAGATGAAGATGAAATCGTGATGAATTCTCTCAATGATCTCATGAGACCTTGAGATGATTTTATCCAAAGAGTGTGTGCCAGAAAAGAAAAACTCCAATTTGATAGTTTATGGGAAGAGTGTGTTTAGGAAGAAACAAGAGTTCCAAACAGATAATCCATTCTAAGAGAAGATGAATATTAAGCTCTATCTTATCATGCCAAGAAAGGAATGGGAAAGAGAGAGACTCACTTTCATAAGGAGACTCACTCTCATAAGGAGCCTCACTCTCCTAAGAAATTTCAGAACTACCAGAAAGGACAAAGGAGGCAAAGGGATTTCTCCTCCTACAAGTGCTATCATTGTGAAAGGATGGGAAACATTGCTAAAAATTATCCTCTCAAGATAGAAGAATACAAGAAGAAAAATAACAAAATAAAACATGTCCATGCAGCTAAAGATGATAATCCATCCAAGAAGATATCTAGAGAAGAGATAGAAGAATACTTTTTGTTTTAAACTCTCTCCGGGACTGTGACACTTGGAAATGATACTTGGCTCATAGATATTGGTGCTTCCAAGAACATGACAGGAAAAATGAATACTCTCTCTAGCTTTGAAGAAAAGAAATCCCGCCATAAAGTATCACTTGGAGATGACTATCAATACCCAATCAAATAAATAGGAGAAGCCACCCACAAGCTTGATTTAGGAACTCCAATAAGGATGAAGGATGTACTTTATGTACCAAGTTTGAAGAAAAATTAACTTTCTATTTATACTTTAGACAAGAAAGTTTTTCGGGTTGCATTTGTAGATGTTAAAGTTCTTGTGTGGTCTAAAGGAAAAACTATAGAATATGTGATGCAGACACCCCCCCCCCACCTCGGCAAGGTCTGCTGACCTCCCGGTCTAGGATCTTCTATTTCCTCGAGCTGGATTAGCTCTTCGGGTCCCTGCTGGAACCTCCAAGAAAATAATCCACATGTCCTTTTCATGAAACTCCGCCCACACGAACAAGCACCAAGCGCAAGCCTCCTCCACACAACCACTGGCTGTGACCGCACGCTTATCAAAATCCGTTTCGTGGCTCATGACGTCGGGTATTTCCCTGTGAGCCAACCCGACTCTTCCCTCTCCCGAATTACAAACTAAGAGCCTAGCACATTCTATCTCTGTTCCTTAAATTCCATTGATGTGACCTTCGATCATGACCGGGGGATAAAATCTCAAGTGATTCACAATTTCGCACTTTACGAATTCGTGTATCACGAAGTTGGAGGACCGCTCACCTCCCTTATCCCGATATCCGAACTCCTGATATCTCCCTGGAAAATCAATGGTGCATGCTCTCTCTTCGATCAACGATTGTGATTAAATCGTGAAATCAGATTTCACGAGTTCTCACAACCCTGTCCTTTGACTTCCCTGAGTCACGAGTCAGCGTAATGTTGATCTGCTGCCACCTATCCTGTCTTGATGGATGGTTCCGATGATTTCAGAACTTCGGAACTTCGCAAAGTCCACTCCCCTGTGCACCTTCACAGGTTAAAATGCGTGCACCTTACCTGGATCCAACGACTGTTGATCCACACACCCAGATCTGATGGATAGGATCTATTTCCTCCTATGCTCATTCTTCTGGTGTCTGGACATAGATTGGACCATCCGAATCTCTTCCTTTGCATCTGATCTAACGACTACTGGTCCGCGTGCTCAGATCTGACGGCTGAGATCTGTTTCCTCCTGTGCACTCTTTTGGGTGTTTGGACGTGGGTTCCAACAGTCCATATCTTTTTCTCTGCTCAATCCAACGAAAGCTATCGCTCCTCCTCCTAATATTTGGCTTTCTTCCCAGACTTAGAATATTTCCAATGTTTCGATGGTCTCGACTTTCGATTGTCCTCCTATGAGCCCTATGAATTTGGGTCTCGACTTTCTCTTTCCCTCCTGAGGTTTCATCAATGAAACTTGACCTCAGCCCTAGTACATTCCTTGCACTCTATGCGCAACTTCGTGCTATCTTTCCTGAGCTTGTGTTTGGCTTGGACCTCGAAGTGTCTTGGCCTTTTGCTTCTTTCTACAGGAGCTTTGTACACAAAGGTGTTATTCCTCTTGAGCTTACAAACTTGGGACAAGTTCTCTCTGTGGGCCCTTCCTGCGCTCTATCTAGCCTTTGACTGGTTGTCTTTCAACACTTTGTCCAAGTGTTGGCCTAGTGCACTCTTTGCACAGGTCTTCCTCCAGAGCGTTCAACAAATTTCTCTCCTTGAGCTTCAACTGCTTGGATCTCAAAGGTTTCCATCCCTTTTGTCCCTCAAAGAGATGCAAGTGCCCTCTTGGCAACTTCCACTCAAGCACTCCTTGATGAGATTTGTAGAGTATTTAGTAACTCTATAAGTGTCTCTCCTTGACAAATCTATTATCTCTGAACTCGAAACATAGTTCTCCTTGTGCACTTCTTGCACTCGCTCGATGCCCACTTGGCAGAGCTATACAAAATCCTCAACAATTCTATCTTCTCTCTGTGCCCTCCTTTGCACAGTGTCACCTCCAAGGTGTTCAGTAACCTTGAGGCTTATCCCTTGAGTTTATGATTCCTCTGGTGCACCCTCCTGGTACGTTCTTTCCTGAATTCCACAAAAATCAGATGTGCACTCTTTTCACTGGCTCACAAAGTCTTGAACACTCTGTCATGCAACCCCTTGCATTTAGCCACAAAGAACCCAGACTTGAAATCAAAATCTCACAGACAACAAATTTTTTCTATACCCTGCAGACAGAATCTAACATACATCTACAACATAAATGAACACACAAATTCCATTCATCGAATACACATAAACACACAAAGAATCTCATGCAGGAAAAACTGCTCTTTGTATTAACATGAATGTCCAATTATAATATGGGTGAGCTCAGACTGCAACAGAGTCTCGACTCTCTCTTCCTTCTCCTCTATTCTTCCTATCTCTTCTATGATATCTAACATAATCTTCCTTTCTACCTAATGAATCTAGATACACATATATTTTTACAAAAGAGGGGCTCCTCGAGCCTTTCCCTCCAAGCTACCTAGTCTCATTTATTTACATTGAATTACAATTAATGGTTGTCTAGTCCGAATTGGATCTAGATCTCCTCAGCCTATCAACCATTAAGGTGACACCAAATCTTGCCTACACAACGACATGGATTTGGCTCTTCTAGCCTTACACATTAAGTAACAATTTGAAATTTTAAATGAGGGCTGACGCTTCTCCCTCCTTGAATGTGAGCTTTGATGTAATGTCTAGCTGGCACGTTGCTGAGTTGGAGAGATCCTCCTGCATCATACTCCACTGCTGCGAAAAAGTAATGAGCTCCTAATCATGATCTTCCCGTCTCTGTTGAAATCCACCTGGATCCCAAACTATTCTTTGGAGTTGTCCTTTTGTTCCACTTCTTTGTTGTTGCTGCTTCTACTTCCCTGCTGCTCTTGCAGGTCCTCCTATGTTTATCTCCCTTCTACTAACAGATTCTTGTGTTGACCTCAACATCAACCTTCTTATCTCCTCAATCACCTCCTCCAGCTGCTCCAATGGCTGTTTTTCCTTATGCTTCCTATTCTGCTACAACTCCTCTTTATCTATGGGTAGATCATCTTGATCCCCCTTGTTGTTTTCTTTTTCTGTGGCACTAGATAACCACCCTATTATAGAATCCTCTTCTACAGTCTCATCACTAAGCTATTTCTCATCTTCTTCCTCTTCTAACATATTTGCTTCTACCAGTTCTTCTTGTGCTGGTTCAACTATAGCTTCCTCCAGCTGCTCTTCAGACTGGAATTGTGCTTTGATTTGCTTGATTGTCTCTTCATGGAAGTCATTTACATGCTCTAGATGGTTCAATGAATCCTCTAGCATGTTCAATTCCTTCTCCCACAGAGTGAGCATCTCAATTGTGTGCTCTTCTTTTTCTTGGGTAGACATCAACGTCTGCTCCATTTATTCCTCCTCTATGACAGTCACTATTGGCTGTCTTTCTTCTATTGTTGCATCTACAACACATGCTTCGGCCTCAAATTGGATGCTTGGTAGGAATATTTGAATTCCTCCAATGATCAAAATGATCCTCTAATATTCCTCCTTTTTCATCCTTCCTTGCTAATATGATATCTCAGTTGAGTTCATCTTCTCTCCCTTGCCCACCTAGCAAATTGGGATTTCTTCCCTACCTTCCTGGTAGTCTATGAGATCCTCCAATGATACCATCTCATCATCCACCTGGAAAGTTGAACTTTCTTCACTTCCCACCTGGCAGTCTTTGAGATCAACCATTTACCTCTTCTCATTGCCCACCTGGCAACCTGAAATTTCGCTCCTGCCCACTTGGCAGTTTCTGAGACCCTTAACTGATTTCTTCTCCTCATCATCACTGACGTTCTTTCCAATTTCTGGCTCATAGGTGTGAACCATCTCCGGTATGTCCCTGAGGCTCTCCACATGCCTCAATCACCTATTTAACAGTTGTTGATGTCGTCTGGCCAACAATCCCTTGACTGGCCACTTCACCTTCTTCTTCATGGGCCACTCATACACCCAATGCAATTTAACATCCTACTGCATTTTAAATGCAAGCTTCTCCATATGTGCTCTTATCTCACTGAGCTCTTTGTCTATCTCAACCTTTCTTTTCTATTGGCGGTCTTCTCTTGGACCACGTTCATGGCCTTCATTAGCCATCTTCTTCCTCTACCTTTGCCTATGATCTGCAGACAAATTCTATGCTTTGATACCGCTTTGACGGTATCACACTATCTCTTTTACCTTCTTCGCCTAAAATATATAGATGAAAAATCAGCTTTGATACCACATTGACACATCCCCCCTACCTCAACAGGGTCTGTCGACCTCCTAGTCTAGGATCTTCAATTTCCTCGAGATGGATTAACTCTTCGGGTCCCTGCTGAAACCTCCAAGAAAATAATCCATAGGTCCTTTTCACAAAACTCTGCCCGTGCGAACAAGCACTAGGTACAAGCCTCCTCCATGCGACCACTGGTTGTGACCACACACCTATCAAAAGGTGTTTCATGACTCGCGACGTTGGGTATTTCACTGTGAGCCAAACCGACTCTTCCCTTTCCTGAATTCTGAACTAAGAGCCTAGCACTTTCTAGCTATGTTCCTTAACTTCCATCGACGTGACCTCCGGTCATGACCCGCGGCTCAACTCTCAAGTGCTTCACAATTTTGCACTTCATGAATTCGTGTATCGCAAAGTTGGAGGACTGTTGTAACGTCCCCGACAATCAACCCATTTTTTGGGCAAAACTACTACACGAAACATTCTCATACTTATGTCGTATGCATTTAAATAAAGTTAATGGCTTAACACTGTAAACATATAATTACTGCTAACATACATAATTAATGGAATTGAAAATAAATGTCATCGCATCAGAATACATGATAATATTGCAAGCATCACAGACATGCATTTTAATTGAAATTAAACACATGCATATACTTATCTTTGAAACTGTAGTGACTCCACCAACCACGTGCAGACCTTTCATGAACCTCCCAGCCTTAGACCATGCTTCTCATCACACTCAGTAGTGGGTCACCCCCGAGATGGGACTAAGCTCCACCCCAAGCAAGGGAATCCTAGACTAGGCTGAGGTTACAGGAAAACTGCACAGAGAAACCAGAAGGATTCTCTATAGGAGCCTTCTTACACCCACTACTCATGAACTCTCATTCCCCACATGCCTGTTCCTCTCGGGAGTATACACCTTCACAAGCACATTCCATCGGTGCTTCACCTCCCCTCTAGACCTCGACAAAAAGCCGGATAAGGAATTCTCAGAACTCCGTAGATGGTGTTGGACTCTCTCTGGAAGAAAACCACTTCCCCAATAGACTCCCTCACCAGAAGAGAGTTGCTCACAGGCCTGACAACCTGCCTCTTCTACCACGGGCCTGGAAACCTGGTTCTTCCACCAGTTTCCAAATCAATTCCCACAAGTTAAGGATGACAATAATGACAAGAGCTTGGGTTAACTCACAGGTGACAACAGCAACAGGAAAATGGGGTGTGGAAACAAGAAACGACAACAAGACACTAAAAAACAGCACGGTTCAGGTAACACCCATTTGCAGGATGTGTGACAAGAAATTCATGTAGAGGTTGAACATAGACTCAACTATTCGGGCAAAGGATGTATCGACTTTTCAATAAAAAATCATGGGCTTTGGGTTTCAGAGCTATGTGAGGCTTACAGAACTCAGATGCAGAGATCCCTCAGTTCAGATAGCGGACGACAAAATGGAGGACGAACCCCCCTCATGGTTCAATTATTAGGTTAAATTGTATGTGCCTGGGCTGACACATGTCGCCCATGAGGCTGCATGCGCTCCATCATCATGCATTCCCTTTTGCACACGTCCCCCCTCCTAGGAACTTAGGATAAAAACATACATGCCACATAGATTTTGGAATAATAATAAATTATTATTCCCAAGGACTTAATCCCCTAGTATCAACACTTAGCCTCTCTTTCCAACCCTTCATCCCCTTTTCCCTTACCCATCTTGTGGAATCTTAGTCCCCCATCACTCTTTCTTTTTGGTCCGTCTGCACACAACGATGTTTAACCTTTATTAATTTTCTGCATATTACATATACAAAAACAGGCTCCTGACCTTTAACACTTAGGCTCTCTAGCATAATATATGCATAATCCCACCAACTTATCAATACTTGGCTCATCATCCTACAAAACATGATTTACAATTCATAAACATGATTACAACAGGGCTCATCCTTGGGGGATATTACAATCCCCTCCCCTTATTTTTGCACTATCCTCAGTGCAATTCTTTACACAGCATCAACAAGATTTTCAAAATATTCAAAAAGATGCGAGTATTCTACCTGTTGGGTATGTGTTATATTCTTTGCATGTGTGTGTGTGTGGGTGCGTCAGATACGACAACTGTGTCTGATGATCCCTTCACCTAGAGCTCTACCATGTGCACCGGGCACTTTCCTAGGGAGGTCCCAGGGGGGGCAGGTATGCCCCCCCTAGTTACACGCAGCGTTCGGCAACAGGCGATAGCCTAGGGCCGATAGAGTTCGGGGCAGCGCCCCAATTTTTTTTTTTTTGGGCGGTTTTTTCTATTTTTAGCGGATTTGTAAATTAATCCCGGATTAAGGGATTAGGGTTTTTGTATCTACAAAATACCTAAAAACATTGTATATATTGTATGGCGAATGGTGAAATTCGATATAATGAAAATAAGAAAGGTTTTCCCAGTTGAGGGTTTCCGGTATAAAATATCTGTGTACTCTGTGTATGAGCCATTGATTAATTTTTGTATTTCTTAAGAATCTATATGCATTGCTTTACTTCACAGGTTTAAAACTTACATGTGGTATCAGAGCTCGTTTTTGGCTTCAGAGGGACGCCTTTGTTGCTAAGGGTTTGGCTCGGTCTTGATAGATCAAGTTTATCCTAGGTCTATGATAAACCTGGTTTTAGTGGGATATTTTGCAGTGGAGATTCGAGTCAAGAAAGAGGAATGGCTAGCTCATCTAGAATCGAGATAGAGAAGTTCAATGGTAAAAAC
>JASDQU010105764.1:144019-154334 GCA_032191745.1 Picea mariana | reverse complement strand
TCTGAAGCAATCACCTAGGATGTGGTACCAAAAGTTTCACACATACATCCTTGGATTGGGATTTGTAGGAAGCAGGGCTGATCACTGTGTATATTCCAAGCAGGTTGGTAATCACTTCATTTATGTAGTGTTGTATGTTGATGACATGTTGTTGGTAGGAAATAACATGGATGTTATCAAGTAGGTGAAATCACAGCTATCCTCCAAATTTGACATGAAGGATCTCGGTGCTGCTAACTTCATTCTAGGAATGGAGATTAAAAGAGATGGTGCAAACAGGAAACTCTGGTTGAATCAAAGAAAATATGTTGAAACGATATTGCATAGGTTTAATATGCATGGAAGTAAATCGGTCAAGGTTCCTATTCCTATAGGTGTAAAGTTATCTGCAGATCAGTGTCCCAAGACACAGGAAGAAGAAGAGGACATGTCCCATGTTCCATATGCCAGTGCAGTTGGCAGTTTGATGTATGCAATGATTTGTGCTAGACCAGACATTGCACATGCAGTGGGAGTTTTGAGCAGGTATATGTCAAAACCAGGGAAGGATCATTGGACACCAGTAAAGAGGGTCTTCAGGTATCTTCTTGGCACCACTAGTTATGGATTGTGCTACTAAGGAAGACAGGGATTGGACAAAGTGGTGGACATACATGGATTTGTTGATGCAGACTAGGCTGGATATTTGGATCGCAGAAGATCTACAAGTGGGTATGTGTTTAACCTATTTCGAGGAGAAATCAGTTGGATGAGCAAAAGACAGGCTGTAGTGGCACTCTCAAATACAGAAACTGAATACATGGCAGCCACTCATGCAAGCAAGGAAGCAGTATGGTTACAANGATTAGACTGTGACAGTTAGAGTGCAATATTCTTGGAAAAGAACCCAAATTATCATTCAAAGACAAAGCATATTGATGTTCAGTATCACTTTGTGAGAGACATGGTTGAGGAAAAGAAGGTGTTGTTGGAAAAGGTTGACACTTTGAAGAATGTTGTAGATTCATTGACAAAGACTGTGAGCAAAGAAAAGTTCTCCTGGTGTAGAGTAACAATGGGCATTGATGCCTTGGATTGTTGACTATATAATTCCCTGGACCCCTGGATGCAAAGAAAACAACAAGTGGGAGAATGTTGGGTATGTGTTATATTCTTTGCATGTGTGTGTGGGTGGGTGCGTCAGATACGACAACTGAGTCTGACATGTGTGTTTGTGTGGGTGTCAGGTGCTTTCCCAGGGAGGGGGTAGGTATGCCCCCCCTGGTTACGCGCAACGTTTTTCAACGAGCGGTAGCCCAGGGCCGACGAGGTTTGGGGCAATGCCCTGAAAATTTTTTTTGGGGCGGTTTTTGCTATTTTTAGCGGATTTGTAAATTAATCCCGGATTAAGGGATTAGGGTTTTGGTATATATGGAATACCTAAAAACATTGTATATATTGTATGGCGAATGGTGAAATTCTATATAATGAAAATAAGAAAGGTTTTCTCGGTTGAGGGTTTCCGGTATAAAATCTCTGTGTACTCTATGTATGAGCCATTGATTAATTTCTGTATGCATTGCTTTACTTCGCAGGTTTAAAACTTACACTACCTACATAGCATCCTCATGCTCCCATGTTGCGTCCTCAGGACCGTACCAGGTCCACTAGAATTTACAAGCCCTATGGCTTGATTCTAGAGTTGTTTGCTTTTTTGGTCCAATATGCGCACAGGATGCAGTTGCAGGACACCTTCTTGCTCCACCTGAATCACATTCCAATTGATTACATGATTAACATCAGGCATATATTTCTTAAGAAATCAAACATGAAACACATTATGTACATTCATGGATGCAGGTAATGAAAGCATATATGCAACTGACCCAATGCTTTCTAGGATTTCAAATGGCCCACAAAATCTGGCTGCTAACTTGGCACAATTTCCCAGCTTCAGGTAATTTCTATTGTCTTTTACTTTTAGGAAAACATGATCACCCACTTTAAACTCTCTATGGGTTCTGTTCTTATCATCATAACTCTTCTGCCTGTCTTGGGAAGCTTTCAAATTCTTCTTAATTTTTAGCATTTGATCTTCCATTTCCTTGAGCAACTCTGGCCCAACTACTACCCTATCAGCTGGATTATCCCAGCTTACTGGAGTATTTCACTTTCTTCCATAAAGTGCTTCAAATGGGATTATCTTCAATGATGCTTGATAGCCATTGTTGTAGGCAAATTCTACCAAATGTAGATAGTATTCCCATTTCGATGGTTTGTCCATCACATACATCCTTAGTATGTATTCTATTACTCGATTCACCCTCTTTGTCTGCCCATCAGACATGGGATGATAGGCTATACTAAAGTTCAGATTCATTCCGAACCCCTTGAATAACCCTTTCCAAAAATTTGAGGTAAATTTCGAGTCTCTGTCAGACACAATTGTCTTAGGCATATTGTGCAATCATGCTACTTCCCTCACAAAGATGTCGGCAACATCCTCTACCTTGTGAGTAGTCTTTAACAGAATGAAATGGGAAGATTTCTTAAGCTTGTCCACCACCACCATAATTTAATCATGTTTCTTGCCTGTTCTGGGAAATCCCATGATGAAGTCCATTGTTACTACTTCCCACTTCCACTTAGGAATGGGTAAGGGTTGCAGCGACCCTGTTGGGTGTCTGTGATCAACTTTAACCTTCTGGCACTCCATACATTTGGCGATGTATTCAAAAATCTCCTTCTTCATACCTGGCCATAAATAATGGCTATTGACTGCTGCCACGGGTTTTTGATATCCAAGGTGCCTTGCATAAGGCACATTATGCATTTCATGCAAAATAATGTGTTTCAAGTCCTGGACATTAGGTAAATAAATTTTGTTCTTGTACATAAGTGTTCCATCTGTTTCCAATTTATAATTTTCCACTTTCTATGGCATCTTTCCTTGTTATAGCTTTGCTACCAGCTCCATGTACTGCAAATCTGCATTTGCAACTTCCAAAATTCTGCCCTTTATATCAGTTCGGTACATGCTAATGGCTGTAGCATGTAATTCATGCACTCTCCTGTTGATTGCATCAACCACTTTGTTTTCCTTCCCTTTGATATGCTTGATATAAAAATCGTACTCACAGAGAAACTCCAACCACCTACTCTACCTAGCGTTCAAGGTTGGCTAATTAAACAAATACTTCAGACCGTTATGGTTTGTTCTCAGTTTGAACCTCCTTACCATGAGGTAATGTCTCCACCTCTTTAGAGCGTGTACGATGACTGCCAACTCCAAATCATGAGTGACATAGTTCCTTTCATGCTCTTTCAACTTTATGGATTCATAACAAATTACAAACCCATTATGACTAAGGACTCCTCCCAGTCCTTCTTTGCACGCATCCGTTCACACCACAAAATCTTCATTTGGATATGCAATCCTCAAGATTGGAGCACTGGTTAATAGTTGCTTCACTTGCTGAAAGACTTTCTCACAATCCTCTGTCCACTGAAACTTCTTCTCCTTCCTTTGTAAGGAAGTGATAGGGTGAGCTATCCTCGAGAACCCTGCGATAAACCTTATTTAATAACCAGCTAAACCCATGAAGGATCTAAATTTTGTCACGTTCTTTGGTGTTGACCATCCTCTAATGGCCTCAATCTTCTCAGGATCTACAACTATCCTATCCTTCGAGATAATATGTCCCAAGTAATGGATCTGCTCCTGATAAAATGAGCATTTTCTCAACTTGGCATATAGTTGGTGCTCTCTTAGTACCTGCAACACCATCCTCAAATGTTGCTCATGCTCTTACTCCGACTTGGAATACACCAGAATTTCATCTAGGAAGACTATGCCAAACTTGTCTGGATAGTCCTTGAATACACCATTCATCAGACTCATAAAAACAATGAGTGCGTTCAACAACCCAAATGACACCACTGTGAACTTGTAATGACCATACCTTGTTCTAAATGTGGTCTTGTTGGTGTATTCATCCTTTATCCTTACCTGGTGATATCCCGACCTGAGGTATATCTTCAAAAATATCTTTGCATCCTTCAACTGATAGAAGAGGTCATCAATCCTCGGCAAAGGATACTTGTTCTTTACAGTCACTTTGTACAATTGTCTAAAGTTGATACACAATCTCAGTGTCCCGTCCTTCTTCTTCATGAAAAGAACCAGGGCACCCTAAGGTGACATTCTTGGGAATATATACCCCTTCTTTAGAAGATCTTCAAGCTGCAGTTGCAGTTCTTTCAGCTCTGGCGTACTCATTCTGTAAGGAGCTTTCGACACTGGAGCAGCTCCAAACATCAAGTTTATAGAGAAATCAATATCTCTCTTCGGGGGTAATCCTGGTACCTCCTGGAATACATCTTCAAAATCCTTTAGTACTGCATAATCTCCAATCTTTGAGACCTCATCCTTATATGATTGCTCCACATGGGTTGCAAATAATTGACAACCTTTTCTATAGCACTTCTTTAGTTGCATCGCTGATATTTCTCTGATAGCAATAGTTTTGGGAATTCCTTGAACTATTTTCCAATTCTCTTCCTCATCCAGGCAAGTGAATGCCTTATTACGATAGTCCAATATGGCATGGTGCTGGTCCAACCAATTCATATAAATTATACATTCATAAGAACCTAAAGGAAAAACATTCAATTCAGCCTATGTGCTCAGTCCATTCATGTCCACGGGACAGGACTTAACCAACTCAGTGACCTTCCTCTTGGTTCCTATATCCAGCTGCACTAACCAAGAATTTTCATGTTGGCTTCTTGACAAATGCAAACTTTCCACCACTCTAGGATCTATATAACTATGGCTAACCCCTGAATCAATTAAAATAGTAAATGGTTTGTTGTTAATCATACCTTCTACTTCAATCATGTGCGATTGAAATTCAACTTGGTTGTTGTCCAAGGCTGCATAGATCCTTGGCATTCTACTGCCCATGTCCTCCACCGTTTCAGCTTGTTGAACATTATGGACAACTCTCACTTTTCCATTTTTGTGGGGACAATCTCTATACTTGTGGTTTCCCTGACAACCCCAACACTGAATGGGCGTCTGTCTTGGAATTTGTTCCCCTACGTTGACCATTCTCATCTCTCTAAATGATGGTTGTCCTTAAGGACTGTTTCTAAAAAAGGGAGGTTTGTTTCCCTTCTGCCTCTGCTCTTTCTTAAACTTCTTCTGGTCATCCCAAGCCTTCTTAAAGGTAGGATTTTCTCTTTGTTGTTCATACAAGAATTTCTCTCTTCTTATTGTTTCTTCCATGGTATTAGGGTCATCATACTGGATCTTGTCCCCAATGGAATATGGTAGTCCACTCAAATACCTTTTAATCTTGACAGTTTCCTTTTTGATGAACGGAACATACTTCAACAATTCCAAAAACCTACGTTCATACTCATCAATGGTCATGTTGGCTAGCTTGAGTTCAAAGAACTCTTTCATCTTTCGGTCATAATATATATTATTCAAATACTTCTTCTCGAAATACCTCTTGAATTCCTTCCAAGTGATATCTTCCTGTCTAATGTGTTTCACCTGCACAAGTTGATCCCACCACATGGATGTTTTTCCTTTCAGTTGATACATCACAATTCTTCCTTCCGCATGAGAGGAATAATTCTGTAGTTGGAAGTATTTCCTCATACCAAGAAACCATGTATTGGAATCTTCCTCCTTCTTATGTTCTCCATAAAATGTAGGAGGCTTAATCTTGTTCATTTCTCCCTTTAATTCATCCACTCCAGATCTCTTGTTCTTTCTAGTAGGAGATGGGTTGGAACTACTGTGTTTCCTTCTCTTAAAGGGACCTTGGGAGTGATGATGGTGTCTACCCACACTCCTTGACCTTCTTCCCTCAGAAGTATGGTCACTCCCTGTTCTTCTCAAGTCACTCTTCTTATCCAACTTCTTTTCTATTCTCTCTAAACTCTTTAACAACTTTATGTTGAATTCTCCTTGTTTTTCTGAGCTTTTCTGAGTTTTCTGCTATCTGCTCGGCAAGTTTGGGCATCTTTTTGCAATCCTTCAATGATCTTCCTCACATGCCCTTCCTTATATATCTCTTCTCCATGCCCATTGGAGTTCTACCCTTCAACTCCCAAATGAACGTCCATTCATTTTGCTTCATACTCGAAACTGGAAGGAGTTTGTGCCTCTTCCATTTATTTTGCACTCAATGACAATTCTATTTGGTTTTGGTACTCGATAAACTTCTGCAAACACAACGTGCAGAAAACCAAAATTTGTATTCAATTTCCAAGAATTTTCATGGTGTTAGCACTAATGTTTTCATGATCAAATTTTGGTCTTAAAAACACATATTTTTTTTATATAAAGATAATAACGTATTCTTAGCATCTTTTTGTCCATCTTAAGGTCATATGAGGGTTTTTTAAATATAAAACTAACATTTTGAAAAGGGCGCTATAGGAAGTTCCTGTAGCACAACCTGTTTTTAGGCAAATGACACAGTTTTGGAGGATGTAACATCCCCATCGTTACGACAACAAGAAAAACTGTTTTTTTTTTTTTCTTTGGGAGTTAAGAGGCAAGAAGGTGATGGCGAAAATAGTTTAATGACACCACTGATGATGAACGATAGCACGTAGTCCAGGCAACAGGTTACTATGACACCACACACCAACTCAAGACAACTGGCAAAACATGCACAAATAACAAGGAGGACGACTACCCTTCCGATGCAAAAACGACCATGCCTACAAGCTAAGGGACAACATCCCCATCCCAACATCATAGCCTAGATGAAAAAAGACTAGAACCTCAAGGAACGTGGACCTAACGCCTGAAGGTGTTCAACCCTTGCGCAAAGATCAACTTGCATGTTCGTCGACACTCACACAAAGCACCTACTTCATCCGAGATCTCATTCGCTGCTATCACCCAGGGCGTTCCATGATCCCCTCATCAAGAATCATGTCATTCCCAGGAGATAGATGCATCAATAACCTTGGCATAGCACATCCTATCTGGACCAAGGAATCTAGATAATCCGATGTGCTAAGAACCAAATACTGAGAGGAAAGCCACACCCATACCCCAAAAAATGGTCGACAAAACGTCAGAGGAAGAAGACACGGGATGTCACAAGACAATACATGACATCATCCTCACTCAACCAATCACCCAGTCTAATCTAGTCAATGATTACAATCGCTTTTAACATGAGTTTCCATTCTAGACGGGGCACGGCTAAGTTACAACTAGTCATTAACTTAAATAACAACATTAACAATCTTAAGGTAGAAAGCTATCATTATAACACTTATGAACAATTAAATCTCAGCATGTAGTCTAGTTATATTGACCGAACTAACAATACTAGCTGTCTCATAATATTAGAAGGAAACTACTAACTATTAGCAGGGCTAGAGCAATTTAGCAAGGAAATTAACATAGTGGTTACTTAACAATTAATATAGAAATAACAAGGCAATTACATGACCATTAACATGAAAATTAAAAGTGCATTAACACAGTAGTTTACATGACTTCTATCATAACAAGTAATATAGAAATAACAAGGCATTTAAGGTGTTAGTTAACATTTAACTCGTTTTGGCATTTAATCCAAAGAATGAATTTGCTGGCCATTTACATTGTTGTAGCAATTGTTCTGGCAATTAATATGACCATTACATAACAATAAATCTAGCAATAACAAGGCATTTAACTAACTTTCATCCATTTTATTGCTGGCAAAAATCAAGGCAATTAATGTGACCATTACATAGCAATGAATCTAGCAATAACAAGGCATTTAACTAAATGCTATCCATTTTATTTGCTGGAAACAATCAAGGCAATTAATGTGACCATTACATAGCAATGAATCTGGAAATAGTAAGGCATTTAACTAACTGTTATCCATTTTATTTGTTGGCAAAATTAGCAAAAATGCATTGCCCATAGGGTGGCCAATCGTGCCCAGTCGACAACAACTCAACAATTAAAAGAAAACAAATCCAATCAACATCAACACAATCCATCACTCAAGGGAAAACATAGTCAGAGTTTGAAGGCGAAATCGTGGTCATTACTGCAAGTCAGTTATGAATTGAATAGCAAAAAAAAAAGGGTGGGCGAATTCAACATGCACACAGTCAATTTTTATTTACCAAAACCGTCGTCATTCCGGCAAGTGAATTTATGATTTAAAAGGCTAAATTCATGGGCGAATTCAACTTACACACAATTAATTTTTATTTACCAAAATCGTGGTCATTCCAGCAAGTGAATTTATGATTTAAAAGGATAAATTCATGGGCGAATTCAACATGCACACAGTCAATTTTTATTTACCAAAACTGTGGTCATTCCGGTAAGTGAATTTATGATTTAGAAAGCTAAATTCGTGCATGAATTCAAAAAAAACACAGTCAATGTTTTCAAGAAAAAATTGTGGGCATTAACAACCACTCAAAAAATGGTTGGGAGCAACAAATCATGGGCATTAAGTCTAGTGAAAACCTGTGTAATTAAAAATTTGTGATAGTCAAATAGTGGGAATAAAAATTCTGAGTATTAAATTCGTGGTGATGAACCATGGCAACAGTAGGGACACAGAGTTATAATTCAAAGAAAAACGTAGAACGCAAGGAATTATAATTGTGGTAACAACAAGGAGTTATAAAATCGTTTTCATTCGTCTGGTATACCAATACAAAATGTAGACATGAATCAATTCGTTTTTCCATTGCCCGAATACCCATACAAAATGTAGACATGAATCAATTCATTTTTCCATTGCCAGAATACCAATACAAAATACAGACATGAATCAATTCATTTTTCCTTTGCCAGAATACCAATACAAAATGTAAACATGAATCAATCCGTGTTCCATTGCCAAAATACCAATACAAAATGCAGACATGAATCAATTCTCTTTTCCATTGCCAGAATACCAATACAAAATGCAGACATGAATCAATCCGTGTTCCATTTCCAGAATACCAATACAAATGCAGAAAACAGTAAGAGAACCAAAAGGATCCAATCAGCCAAGGATAACAATGGAGGTAGACAGTTGATAGGTTCGTCTTTCACTCATCATCCTCGCACAGAAAGGCAAGGCATTGAGATCCATAGGTATATTAACGCCGAAGCGACGACCATAGATCAGGCTCCTGGTCGACTGCCCAGGCGGGGACTGATGAGCTAGGGATGATAGGAAAAACCACCACAATGGTCACAATCAAACACCACAAGGAGGTCAAGACATGCGGAGAAACAAAGGCCATGGGAGTCAATCAATCATCGAGCTAGGCTATGAAAGAAATCCATTCATCAATCTAGACAATCATTTTACTTACTCCATTAAACATGCAGATCCAAGCATAAATCTTGCAACAATCTACCATATAAAAATGAAGAGAGCGTATCGTTTCCTGATCACCCGCTCTGAGTGACGTCCTGTGGGCTCCGTGCAACTCCCGCTTGTCGAGTGGCAAGACTTCACCGGTACCTCCCAGCCAATGCCAGGGGTACTCTTCTTCCCCCTTAGCCCCCCGACCCGCAAAGGGGCCACACACACTATCCATAGATTCAGCTAGCTCCCAACTCGCCTTGCAAGGTTGAGCTACCACTCCTCATCGAGATGGGTATCCCAACTCCCACAAGCTAAGTCAGTCCAGTAGAGATTTCTACAATGTAACGTTACGCAAACATAAGAGATCCTTCATCTTATCCTCTCTCCATTATATATAGTTTCCAAGTCCTTTACCTTCCCAAAATCCCATTTAATTTAATGTTTAATAAATTAAATCCTAAAAATCCTCCCCATACAAGTGTCACCCATCCCCTTCATTCATCCATAAATTAATTTCTTTAATTAATTAATTACACCTATTTCCCTGACCCACCTAGATTCACTCCTAGAATCACTCCTAGGTGTCTCCAAAATCCCTTACAGGTTTTAATGACTTTCCCCATTATTAATTTTCTAGTTCAGTTTAAAATTAGAAATCTCTTAAATGCTAGATACCTTACTAAGTTTGACTTTCTGTTTTTTCCCTTGTGTTTCCCTTTTCTTTTTATGTTTCCCTCTTTTCCTAGTTTCCTAAATATTTTAGATTTCCCTCTTTCCCCTTTTTATTTAGAACTCAAATTGGCAAGTGTAGAAATTAAACCTTTTTTTTTCCTTTTTCCTTTTTAATTAATAAATTTTAAATTATCATAAAATAATAAAACAATTATTTCCCTTTTTTAATTTTATCCTAACAGATTTTTATGAATCATTTAAATTGCTTACCCCCTTCTTGTTACAAGATTTAACGAAGATTATAATTA
>JASDQU010105764.1:125298-143959 GCA_032191745.1 Picea mariana | reverse complement strand
CGTGCTGTGCAACATTTTATTAGGGAAATTGTTTTAAAAATTCTTATCACGTTATTCATCCTAAGGCCGTCTAGGTTCATTCATTTATCATTAACAATGCGACGTGCCCTTTAGGACGCACTAGGTGCTCTAAGGGTGCCACTTGCCTCATCTGTTCCCTTACGCGACGTGCCCTTTAGGATGCACCACATGCTCCAAGGGTGCCACTCGCCTCTTTCCATTTTTCTTGCACGACATGCCCTCCAAGACACACCACGTGCTCCAAGGGTGCCACTCGTCTCTTGACTGACTTGGTAGACATCAAAAACCCCTGGAGTCAATACTCCGCCAGGTGAACTTGTGGGAGACTAAGGGCCTCTAAGGAATAAGGCCCCCGCCTTATTGCGCACCCCTTAGAATTATCGTGAGCGACTGTCACAGTCTTCCCTCATGACATCGTGGGTCCTCTCGAACTAGGTAACCATTAACCTATAGTTCGAACCACGGCGGGAGTTCTAGTAGGTTGTGGCAGGGCTGCTATCCACACCTCTCCCTCAACCTCTCTGGTGGTCGTGCATGACCCCTCTACTCCACATGTGAGTCTGGTCGGCAAGCTATCATCAGCCTGCATCATCAATGAATCATGTCAGAAATATATCCATAGTCATATCATCTAATCAGATGCACTAATATCACAATAAAACAAGCAAACCCCGATGGTACACTCCCTGACTTGATCCAGAGTCCAAGGGGTTCCATCGATGCTTCTGCATCCTCGAGGTCCAAAATCTTGCACACTCAGTAAAACCGAGTCAATAACACCCGTTTATGTCAATGCAGTAAAACAACATGTCACCAACCCATAACGCCTCATAATCAAAATCAATGTTTTAATATCATAAAATCCGGATCACTTGCAAGCAAGTGTCCTCAAAGAATAAGTTCGCTTCGTGCGCAAGAGAGGGATGTTACATACACCCCCTCTTGGTCTAAACTTCATCCCAAAGTTTCAAAGTATAAATGCTGAAATAAAGTGTATCACAGTATCATAAGTCTATCTATCAAACAAAAATGGAAACTGCTGGCGCATATCATATGAGTCCTCCCAGGTCGCCGAGTGCGGACTATAGCTGTCCCACTGGACCTTGACCTGCTCTATTGTTCGATGTCGTAGCTGTCAAATGCGATGATCCAAGATGCGAATCGGCTCAGTCGGGAGCGCCCCCTCGTCCGATACCTGGAAGGAACTCATGTCAATAACATGTGTAGGATCACTAATATAATGTCTCAAAATAGATACATGAAAAACATCGTGCATATGCCTCAAAGAATTGGCAAGGCTAGTTGATAGGCCACAGGCCCCTTTCTCTCCACAATCCTGAAAGGTTCCACGAACCAAGGAGAGAGTTTATCTCCCTTTACAAACTTGATCGGACTCTTATGCGGTTTAACCCAAAAGAAGACTCAATCGCCGACCTCGTAACTACAGTCGACACGGTGCGCATCGGCATAACTATTCTGCCGATCCTGCGCTTCTTTGATTCTTTGTCTTATTGTTTTCATTTTCTCTTCTATTTCTTGTATCGCTTCTGGTCCCACCAGGACCCTATCCTCAAGCTAATCCCAACTCAAAGGTGTCTGACACGGTCACCCATAAAGAAACTCGAAAGGCACCATCTTAATGGTGCTTTGGTAACTGTTGTTGTAAGCGAACTCCACCAGTGGCAAGAATTCTTCCCAATGCTTTTGTTGGTCCATCACATACATGCACAACATGTCCTCCAAGGTCTGGTTCATTCATTCGGTCTGCCCGTCAGTCTTCGGGTGGTACGCAGTACTAAAGTTAAGTTGGGTTCCCAAGGCCTCTTGGAAACTCATCCAAAATCGTCCAGTAAACACCGATCCTCGATTGGATATAATCCTCTTAGGCACACCATGTAGCCTCACAATCTCACTGATGAAAAATCTAGCTATGTCGAGTGCCTGATACGTCATATGCATAGGAATAAAGTGAGCACTCTTTTTCATAATGTCTACTACTATGAAAATCGAGTCATGTCTCCTTGCCATCAGTGGCAATCCAACAATAAAATCCATCGAAATAACCTCCCATTTCGATTCTGGAATAGCCTGTGGCTGTAGTAATCATTTCGGATGCCTATGTTCAGCCTTCACTTACTGACATTCTAGACATCGGGCCACATAGTTGACTATATCTACATTCATTCCCTTCCAGAAGAAAAAGGGTTTAAGGTCTGCCCTCATCTTCATGACTCCCGGGTGAGCCATGTAAACTGCTCTATGAGCCTCACTTAGGATCAACATCCTCAAATCGTCGTTCAGCGGTATGTAAATCCGATTTTTAAACCTCAATAAACCATTGCTATCAAACGAAAATCCTTCAAATCTTGGTACCATCATTGTGTTTTGTTCGATAAAACCCTCGACCTCTTTGTACAAGTCATCATCACGTTGTAAAGTTAGAATCTTTTCACGTAGATTCGTTTGAAGAGGCAACACCAAAAAGATGTGTAGTCTCCGACTTAATGCATATGCCACTCGGTTCATTGTTCCTTTTATGTAAGTAATCTTGAAGTCGTACTCACTAAGCAATTCCGACCAACGCCATTGTCACGCGTTTAGGTCGCTTTGTGTAAAGATGTGTTGTAGTCCACAATGGTCCATTTTTAGTTCAAACTTTCATCCAACAAGGTAGTGTCTCCAAACCTTAAGGGCATAAATGATGGCTAACAACTCCAAGTCGTGCGCTGCATAGTTCTCCTCATGCCTTCTTAGTTTCCTTGAGATGTAAGCGATCACTCTACTGTCTTGCATCAAGACTCTACCTAAGCCTTCCTTGGATGCATCAGTGCATACCAGGAATTCCGCGTCCATGTCAAGGACCTTTAGTATCGGTGCTGTTGTCAACAGCTCCTTGAGCCTCCAAAATGATTTCGCGCATTTTTCGGTCCAAACAAACTTCTTGTTTTTCTTCTGCAATTCCATGATCGGATTTGCTATCTTCGAAAATCCCTCGACGAACCTTTGATAGTATCCTGCTAAACCCATGAAGCTACACACTTCTGGGACATTCGTTGGCGCAAGCCATTCCATAAAAGCCTTGACCTTGGCTGGTTCCATGGTGATACCTTCGCCGGAGATGACATACCCTAAGTAGTGAATCTTCGATTGATAAAATGAGCATTTGGACAACTTTCCATACAATTTGTGCTCTCGCAAACACTATAGTACCAAGCGTAAGTGCTTGTCATGATCCTCCGTCATCCGAGAGTAAATCAAAATATTGTCAATGAATACTTGGATGAACTTGTCCAAGTACTCACAGAACACCCCGTTCATCAAACTCATAAATACCCCTGGGGCATTTGTCAGTCCAAACAATAAAGCAATAAACTCGTATTGTCCAAACCTCGTCTTAAAGGCAATCTTAGGGACATCATCCTCCTTGATCCGTAACTGGTGATACCCTGATCGCAAATCGATCTTTGAGAACACAATCACACCCTTCATCTGATTGCACAAATCATCAATCCTCGACAACGGATATTGATTATTGATCATAGCCTTGTTCAATTGACGGTAGTCAATGAAGAGCCTCAATGACCCATCGTTATTTCGTATGAAAATAACAGGTGCACCCCACGGTGACACACTTGGATGTATCAATCTGAGGTCCAACAATTCCTTCAGTTGCATTCTCAACTCCTGTAACTTTGGGGTCGACATCCGATAAGGCGTTCTCACTATCGGTTCAGTCCCCGGTTTTAGGTCTATAGTAAACTCCAATTCCCTCTTTGGAGGCATCCCAGGTAACTCCTCCAGAAAGACGTCTACAAACACTCTCACCACATAAAGGTGTTCTATACCTTCCGCTACTCCCTTCTCGTTTAACGTAAGGAACACATAAATCTTACATCCCTTGCGCATGCTCTTCCGAAGCTACAAGGAAGAGATGAACCTCAGGGAAACTCCTTGGTTCCGACCTACAATCACTCATCTCTGTCCTTCATCATCAACCAAGCTCAACTGTTTCGTCTTACAGTTGAGTATCGCCTCATGCGATTCCAACCAGTCCATACCGATCACGACATCGTAAGATCCTAAGATCGTGACGTACAAGTTGGCCCTAGTGACAAACTCTCTCAGGTTAAGGATACAACCCATAACCTTTCCTCCAACCTTTTGTTTGGCTCCCGAGGCCATCTCTACGAAGCTAAAGTCATCCTATTCGACTACCTTTACCTTAATCCTTTTTAGCACTGCACCATAAATGAAAATCTCGGTACCACCGAGATCTATCAAAATACTAAGGGTCTATTCAGCGATGGTACTTGTCATCTCGAGCACAGTAAAATGATGCTCTGCCTGGTGGTTATTCACCACTGCATGAATCCGATGGGCCTTGCCCAAATATCCCACTGTAGTGGGTCCAGCTGATCCAGATGCTCTAGTCCTCTCCACAGGGCAGTCGCACTGGTAGTGTGGCTCCCCACATGCCCAACACCCCTTCTTCAGTCCAGTAGTCCTGGTACCTAAAGTAGAAGATGACGGCCCACCAGCCTGGAATCCTGGTCTGTTCTGCTAAACAGGCCTAAAATGTTGTTGTTGCAGTCGACGCTACTATTGATGCTGTGGTCCCCGATAAGGTGTCCGCTGCTAAGGCATCGGTCGCCGAGGTGTAGTGAAAGTGTTTCCCCTATGGAAGCCACGATACCCTGGCGTATGTCTGGCTAGTGTCTGATGTTGTTGTGCACCAGATGACACCTGTCCTACTGGTCTCACTAGAGTCCTGGTCTGACCCCCACTGATAAGCTCCTCCTCTATTATGAGGGCCTTTTGGATGACATCATGCAAGGTTTGAGGCATCAAAATCCTAACCTTTGCACGTATGCTACCGTTAAGTCCGAACATGAACCTATTGACCTTAAGTTTCTCAGTGTTAAGATGCACAGCATACTGGAGGAGCTCCATAAAACGAGCCTCGTACTCGGGCACCATACGACTGCCCTGTCGTAAGGCGTTGAACTCATTGAGCTGATGCTCAATGAATTCTTCTGATAGGTACCTCTCTCGGAACCGTTCCTCGAACAGTTCATATGACACGTCTTTGACGACCATGTTCAACTATGGTAGGAGAGTCTTCCACCATAGAAGAGCACTCCCTTTCAGTTGAAAGACCGCCATGTGGACCTTCATGTCGGAGGTATAATTGTGAAGTGCAAAGCACATTTCCATATTCTCCAACCATGCCTCGGCGGCTGTGCCATCCGGGGCACCAAAGAACTTGAGAAATTTGACCTTCTCGAGTTCATGGTGAATGCTACCAGTACCGACTGGAGCACATGGTGGACCCTCAGGGGGTGTTGGCACCCTGGCCTCATCTCTATCCAAACGGATGATCAGTGCCTCAGACATGCGCTAAAAAGATCTCATCATTCCGACCACATCACCAACTGCTATCTTCTCCTACCCAACAACCTATTTTTCTCCCTGGGGGTTAGACCCCTCGGGTGTGGATGCTACTGGAGGCAACGCGCCTCCTCCCCTAGCACCCCGTGGTCTGCCTCCGTGGCATCCTCTAACCATGATTACCTGCATGAATACAAGTCAATTCAATTAGCAACATTATAATCAAATCATATCAACGAAAGTCGTAGCGATCCCAAGTCACGGGTTGAACCTGCTCTGATACCATATGTAACATATCCATCATTACTAGAACCTCAAGGCGTGTGGACCTAACTCCTGAAGGTGTTCGGTCTTTGCGCAAAGAGCAACTTGCACGCTCGTCAGCACTCACACAAAGCACCTACTCCATCCGAGATCTCGTTCGCCGCTATCACCCAGGGCATACCATGATCCCCTCATCAGGAATCATGTCATTCCCAGGTGATAGATGCGTCAATAACCTTGGCGCAACACATCCTATCTGGACCAAGGAATCTAGATAATCTGACGTGCTAGGAACCAAATACTAAGACGAAAACCACACCCATACCCCAACAACTAGTCGACGAAACGTCACAGGACGAAGACATGGGATGTCACAAGACAATACATGACATCGTCCTCACCCAACCAATCACCCAGTATAATCTAGTCAATGATTACAATCACTTTTAACATGAGTTTTCATTCTAGACAGGGCATGACTAAGTTACAACTAGTCATTAACTTAAATAACAACATTAACAATCTTAAGGTAGAAAATTATCATTATAACACTTATGAGCAATTAAATCTCAACATGTAGTCTAGTTATATTGATCGAACTAACAATACTAGCTGTCTAATAATATTAGAAGGAAACTACTAACTATTAGCAGGGCTGGAGCAATTTAGCGAGGAAATTAATATAGCGGTTACTTAACAATTAATATAGAAATAACAAGGCAATTACATGACCATTAACATGGCAATTAAAAGTGCATTAACACGGTAGTTTACATGACTTTTGTCATAACAAGTAATATAGAAATAACAAGGCATTTAAGGTCTTAGTTAACATTTAACTCACTGTGGCATTTAATCCAAAGAATGAATCTCTTGGCCATTTACATTGTTGTAGCAATTGTTCTGGCAATTAATATGACCATTACATAAAAATGAATCTAGCAATAACAAGGCATTTAACTAACTGTCATCCATTTTATTGCTGGCAAAAATCAAGGCAATTAATGTGACCATTACATAGCAATGAATCTAGCAATAACTAGGCATTTAACTAATTGTTATCCATTTTATTTGCTGGAAAAAATCAAGGCAATTAATGTGACCATTACATAGCAATGAATCTAGCAATAACAAGGCATTTAACTAACTGTTATCCATTTTATTTGCTAGCAAAATTAGCAAAAACGCATTGCCCATAGGGTGGCCAATCGTGCCCAGTCGACAACAACTCAACAATTAAAGGAAAACGAATCCAATCAACTTCAACGTAGTCCATCACTCAAGGGAAAATGCAGTCACAGTTTGAAGGCGAAATCGTGGTCATTACTGCAAGTCAGTTATGAATTGAATAGAAAAAAAAAGGGTGGGCGAATTCAACATGCACACAGTCAATTTTTATTTACCAAAACCGTGGTCATTCTGGCAAGTGAATTTATGATTTAAAAGGCTAAATTCGTGGGGGAATTCAACATGCACACAGTCAATTTTTATTTACCAAAACCGTGGTCATTCTGGCAAGTGAATTTATGATTTAAAAGGCTAAATTCGTGGGTGAATTCAACATGCACACAGTCAATTTTTATTTACCAAAACCGTGGTCATTCTGGCAAGTGAATTTATGATTTAAAAATCTAAATTCGTGGGCGAATTCAACAACAACAAAGTTAACATTTTCAAGAAAACATTGTGGACGTTAACAACCACTCAACAAACAATTGGGAGAAACAAATTGTGGGCATTAAGTCTGGTGAAAACCTGTGTAATTAAAAATCTGTGACAGCCAAATAGTGGGAATAAAAAGTTTGAGTATTAAATTCGTGGTGATGAACCATGGCAACAGTAGGGACGTAGAGTTATAATTCAAAGAAAAACGTAGAATGCAAGGAATTATAATTGTGGTAACAGTAAGGAGTTATAAAATCATTTTCATTCGCCTGGTATACCAATACAAAATGCAGACATGAATCAATTTGTTTTTCCCTTGCCCGAATACCCATACAAAATGCAGACATGAATCAATTCATTTTTCCATTGCCAGAATACCAATACAAAATACAGACATGAATCAATTAATTTTTCCATTGCCAGAATACCAATACAAAATGCAAACATGAATCAATCCATGTTCCATTGCCAGAATACCAATACAAAATGCAGACATGAATCAATTCATTTTTCCATTGTTAGAATACCAATACAAAATGCAGACATGAATCAATCCATGTTCCATTGCCAGAATACCAGTACAAAATGCATACATGAATCAATTCATTTTTCCATTGCCAGAATACCAATACAAATGCAGACAATAGTAAGAGAACCAAAAGGATTCAATCAGCCAAGGACAACTACGGAGGTAGACTACTGATATGTTTGTCCTTCACTCATCATCCTCGCACAGAAAGGTAGGGTGTTGAGATCCATAGGTCTATTAACGTCGAAGCGATGACCATAGATTAGGCTCCTGGATGACTGCCCAAGTGGGGACTGATGAGCTAGGGATGATAGGAAAAACCACCACAATGGTCACACTCAAACGCTATAAGGAGGTCAAGACATGCGGAGAAATGAAGGCCATGAGAGCCAATCAAACATCGAGCTAGGATATGAAAGAAATTTAGTCATCAATCTAGACAATCAATTTACTTACTCCATTAAACATGCAGATCCAAGCATAAATCCTACACAATCTACCATACAAAAATGAAGAGAGCGTATCATTGCCCGATCGCCTGCTCTAAGTGGCGTCCTGTGTGCTCCATCCAACTCCTGCTTGCCGACCAACGAGACTTCACCGCTACCTCCTAGCCAATGCTAGGGGTATTCTTCTTCCCCCTTATCCCCCCAAGCCGCAAAGGGGCCACACACACTATCTAGAGATTTAGCTAGCTCCCAGCTTGCCTCGAAAAGCCGAGCTACCTCTCCTCACCGACCTGGGTATCCCAACTCCCACAAGCTAAGTCGGTCAAGTAGATATTTCTGCAGCGTAACATTACACAAACATAAGAGATCCTTCATCCTTATCCTCCCTCCATTATATAGAGTTTCCAAGTCCTTTAGCTTCCCAAAATCCCATTTAATTTAATGTTTAATAAATTAAATACTAAAAATCCTCCCCGTACAAGTGTCACCCATCCCCTTCATTCCTCCATAAATTAATTTCTTTAATTAATTAATTACCCCTATTTCCCTCACCCACCTAGAGTCACTCCTAGAATCGCTCCTAGGTGTCTCCAAAATCCCTTACATGTTTTAATGACTTTCCCCATTATTAATTTTCTAGTTCAGTTTAAAATTAGAAATCTCTTAAATGCTAGATACCTTACTAAGTTTGACTTTTTGCTTTTTCCCTTGTGTTTCCCTTTTCTTTTTATGTTTCCCTATTTTCCTAGTTTCCTAAATATTTTAGATTTCCCTCTTTCCCCTTTTCATTTAGAACTCAAATTGGTAGGTGTAGAAATTAAACCTTTTTTTTTCCTTTTTCCTTTTTGATTAATAAATTTTAAATTATCATAAAATAATAAAACAATTATTTCCCTTTTTAAATTTTATCCTAACATATTTTTATGAATCATTTAAATTGTTTACCCCCTTCTCGTTACAAGATTTAATGAAGATTATAATTATTATTTACGTTGTTTTTATTTTTATTTTGTGTGTATATATATATATATATATATATATATATATATTTTAAAATAAAATTTTACCACTAGCATAATTTAGACCTAGACCTAAAATTTTCGTGTTGGGCAACATTTTATTAGGAAAATTGTTTTAAAAATTCTTATCATGTTATTCATCCTAAGGCCATCTAGGTTCATTCATTTATCATTAACAATGCGACGTGCCCTTCAGGACGCACTAGGTGCTCCAAGGGTGCCACTCACCTCATATGTTCCCTTGTGTGACGTGCCCTTCAGGACGCACCACGTGCTGCAAGGGTGCCACTCACCTCTTGACTGACTTGGTAGACATAAAAAACCCCTGGATTCAATACTCCACCAGGTGAACTTGTGGGAGACTAAGGGTCTCTAAGGAATAACGCCCCCTCCTTATTTTGTGCCCCTTAGAATCATCATGAGAGACTATCGCAGTCTGCCCTCACGACATCATGGGTCCTCTCAAACTAGGTAACTGTTAATCTATAGTTCGAGCCATAGCAGGAGTGCTAGTAGGCTATGGCAGAGCTGCTGTCCATACCTCTCCCTCAACCTCTCTGGTGGTCATGCGTGACCCCTCTACTCCACATGTGAGTCTGGTCGACAAGCTATCGTCAACCTGCATCATCAACGAATCATGTCAGAAATATATCCATAATCATATCATCTAATCAAATGCACTAATATCACAATAAAACAATCAAACCTCGATGGTACACTCCCCAACTCGATCTGGAGTCCAAGGGGTTAAATCAATGCCTCTACATCCTCTAGGTCCAAAATCCTACATACTCGGTAAAACCAAGTCAATAGTACCCATCTATGTCAATGCAGTAAAACAACATGTCACCAACCCATAATGCCTCATAATCAAAATCAATGTTTTAATAGCATAAAATCTGGATCACTTGTGAGCAAGTGTCCTCAAAGAATAATTTCGCTAAGTGCGCAAGAGTGAGATGTTACAGAGGATGATTATGAGAACAAACACATATTCAACCTATTTACTTACTCAGGTGATTTGGAGATCAATCACTTAATATTAGAGGGAAGGTCGAATTCTTTATGGAGAATATTTTGGGAACACATCATCACATTGACCTAATGTTTAGCAAGAAGTTACCAAAAATTCAATAATTTTCATGTTTTAGTCATTATATTTGGGAACATATACCGGGAAGATGGAAGGTTATTTTTGATAAGTGAAAGAGGGTTTTATCAATAACAGACGCATATACAAAAACCTCTTTCAGTTTTTACACGGGTTTCATGGTTTGGGATATTCAAATGAATCTTTACAACTCATTTTTCAAATTCATAAATTCAGGAACTTTTTTGTTTTAGTCATTGTCTTTGGAAACAGATCCTGGGAAGCTCGAAGGATATTTTTGAAAAGTGAAAGTCTTTTTTTCTAAATAATGGACTCATCTACAAAAACCTCTTTGATATTTTACATAGGTGTCATGGTTTGGGAGAAACAGGTGGATCTCTGAGCATCATTTTTCCATAATTTCGACAGTTTATTTTTCCTAAAAATTGCCTAGCCACCTCATCATTTCGAATTTTTGATGGAGGTTTTTGGATCGTTTTTTTATTGGATCTTGAGAAGATTGTAATATATTTATAAAATAGAGGAATGGAAAGAGTGAGAGTGGAGGGGAAGGATTGAGTGCAAGGGACCAAGAGAGAGAGATGCAGAAGTTGAACAACCTACGTAATATTTTGAAGATCATGTCAAGACTACTATGTAAAGATTTCAACTAATAACAAAGTTCATGATCAATTTTTTTCCTATATCCTCAGTTTATCATTTCTCTTTTTTCATTTTCTTTGATGTATTTTGCTGCTATAGGATATATGTATGCAATTCGGTGTTGAGAAGACTGTAGTATAGGATATACTATATTTTTCTCCACCGACCACATTCAATACTTATATTCATAGTTATAAAGGGTTTCTTAATGTTGATTATTCTTCCTTGTAAGTGTATCAAGTATCATGGTGGTTTTTTATTTACTTGTAGTCTTGTTTTCTTCATTTCTTATGAAGACCCCCCTTCTCCCCAAAGGGCTGCACGACCTCCCAGTCTTAGGATCTTCATGAAAATCTACAAGTTGAAGCATCTCCTCAATTTCCTGTTGAAACCTCTAAGAAAAATCCACGGGTCTTTGCAAAATTCTGCCCACATGAAACAGTGCTAGGCGCAAGCCTTTTTCCACATGACCACACCTTGTGACCACATGCGTATCCTCAAAAGGAGTTTCATGATTTTGCATGTTAGGTAATCATATGTGAGTCAACCCCCGACTCTCTGATTTCTGAAACCTCAAATTCCCCCTAGACAATCAACGGTCCTTATCTCTCCCGCAACTAATGGTCGAGACCCACTTCGCGAATTGGGACTTCACGTTTCACATAATTCTTCGGGTCCAGATCTCTCCGTGATCCAACGGCTAAGATCAAATCACGATTTCTCTCTTCGCGAATTTTCAATCTTGTCCTTGAAAATCTTTTGATTTGCAAATTCTGAAAGACCCTCACGGCTAATCAATGCGCAAATTCTCCTAGATCTAATGGGTCGAAAGATTTTGGCTCCTCCTGGATAAACCTTAACCCTCGATCTTATCCAGTCTTCAAAATTCGTTTTTGAAGGATTTCTCCCACTCAATCCTCTGTACTTATTCTTCCTTCAAACTTTCAATTTCTGTGCTCCACATTTGAACACTTCAACTCTTCAAAACTTATAAATTTTTCTAAGTGTTTCCTCTCGAAGCTTAAAACCACTACTCTTCTTGAGCTTCTGGCAAATGAAATTAAACCTCGTCCCTGGCACACACTTTCACTCTATGTTTTTCTTAAAATACTTTCTGGTACCCTCCTAGTATACCCTGCACTCAACTTCCTGAGCTTTCAAACTTTAAAATAAGTTTTCTTCTATGCGCACTCCTTGCACTCAATACACACACTTGCATATGAAATTCCCTTGCTATCTCTTCTGAACTTTGAGTCGAAAAATACTTATTCACACACACTCCTTGCGCTCTACATGCACTCCTTCCATAATTTACAGAAGAGAACCAATTGAAACTTATTCAATTATTCATTCATTCACTATGAAAATCATACATTCACAGAATACAGATCAATAGTCAAACAATATCAACACTTTACAATTTTGGTCAATTTTCTTTGTTCTATTCATTTCAAAGAAAAACCATAATTATAGTCGCTATATCCTATAGACACAAAAAAACACAACGAAAACTTGTCTAAGTACCCAGAGCCTCTTCACTCTTCTTCCTCCTATCTAAATCCTATTACATTCTATTCAAGTGGTTACCTACTCAGCTTAATTAATGCAACCTAATGAATAATACGAGCAATTATCCTACACCTGTAATACATTATAGTCATGTAAAGGATTTACAATTGTTTCATCCTTTCAGACGGTGTCCTAACTTCACAGACGACTAAATTAATTAACAACAAAAAAAAAAAAGATCTCCACACTACTACCAAGCTAATTAAAGGTCGGTTTTGGTTCCTTCAATGTGCTAAGGTGTCGACTTCACTTCCATGTCTGCCTTTCTGGATTTGATAGCGATGCTCCTACATCATACTCCTCTGGCCAAAATATTCACGGACTTCTGTCCATGAACTCTCACACTGTTTTTCCATGATTCAAAATATCAAGTTCAGTTACCCAACTTGAATCTTACACTGGGTAATCTTTCCACTTTACCAAATATTCAGGATACATCTTTCTTCTAGTTTTCCTTCCAAATATATGTTCTAAAATTTTCTCCATATGAGGTTTCTCTAATGTGAGCATCTTTTATTCCCACAGAATCTCTTCTTGATCATCCAATTCTCCCGTGTCATCTCTGTTATAAGGATACAAATCTGCAACGTTGAATATCAGTGATATCCCAACATTGTCTAGCAACTCTATCTCATAAGAATTTGCTACAATTTTTCTAAGGATCTTGCATGGTCTTATCTTTTTCATCTTCAACTTATTATGTGTTCCTCTAGGAAACCTCTCCTTCCTCAAATGAGCTAAAACTTCATCTCCCACTTCAAATTAAACTTCCCTTCTTTTCTAATCATCCTTTTCCTTATACCTTTGATTACTATCTTGTATCTGCCTCCTAACTTGATCATGAAGTCTTTGCATTTTTGTAGAAAAATATTCTGCTCCAATGCTCATGAATTCATCTTATTTCAATTCTCTCAATTATGCAACCCCTCTCGGTTGTCTTCCATATACTATCTCGAATGGACTTTTTCTAGTAATTCTATTAACTAAATTTTTAAATGCAAATTCTAGCCATGCCAAAATCTGATCCCACTGACGACCTTGTTCAGTGACTAAACTCCTTAACAAATTTCCCAGACTCTTGTTCACCACTTCAGTCCGTCCGTCTATCTGAGGGTGATATGCTTAACTAAAAGATAAATTAGTTCCCAACCTCTTCCATAGAGTCCTCCAAAAGTGTCCTACAAACTTAGTGTGCTTGTCTGAAACTATGCTTCTAGGCAATCCATGTAATCTCACAACTTCGCTGAAAAAAAATTGGCTATGTGTGTAGCATCATTTGTCTTCTGGCATGGTATGAAATGTACCATATTGGAAAATCTATCAACCACAACAAATATGGAATCACTTACCTTCTAGGTTCTAGGTAATCCCAATACAAAATCCATACTAATTGCATCCCAAGGCCTTTCTAGAATAGACAATGGCTGATACAAACCAGTGTTTTGTGTCTTCCCTTTTGCATTTTGACAAATCTTACATCAGTCTACAAATTTCTTCACATCTGCCCTCATACCTGGCCAATAATACAAACTGCTTAACTGCGCAAATGTTTTTCTATGACCAAAATGTCTGGCTAAACCTCCACTATGTTTTTCTTTCAACAAATTATCCCTCATTGAACATCTTGGACCTTGGTATGCACAATTGGCTTCCTTTAAACAACAATCCATCTTGGATCAAATATTTTGACCATGAGTTGTTATCCCTCAACAAAGGATTTTCATATGCTTCGTAAGCCTCCTTAAAATTTGAATCTTCCTGATACATATCCTTAAGGTTCTCAAACCCTAAGGTCTTCACTTGAAATTCTTGTACAACCAAACTTCTCTTGCTCAAAGCATCTGTAACTTTATTGGCACTTCTAGAAATATCTTTAATGACAAAAGTAAAATTCCACATGAATTCTACCCACTTAGCATGTCTCTGATTCAACTTCTCTTTCCTAGTAATAAATTGCAAAGCTTGATTATCACTATACAAGACAAATTCTTTTGGAATTAAGTAATGTCTCCATTTTTTCAAATATTGAATCACTGCATAAAACTCCTTGTCATATGTAGAATATTTCTCCTTAGTGTCATTCAACTTTTCACTAAAATAAGCAACTGGCCTATTATCTTGACTCAAAACTGCTCCAATGGCTATTCCACTTGCATCACACCTCACCTGAAATGTCTTTCCAAAATCTGGTAAAACTAGAACTGGTTGTTCTGTTATCTTATTTTTCAACACTCTGAAGCTTTTTGCATCCTCCTTTGTCCAATTAAAATACTTATGTTTCTTCTTCATAGTGTCCATCATGGGTGCACATATACCACTAAAATTTCTGATAAACTTTCTATAAAAACTTGTTAAACCATGGAAACTTCTCACCTCAAATATGCTCTTGGGTGACGACCATTCTTTGATTGCTCTCACCTTTTCTGGATCCATCTTCAATTCATTTTAAGAGATCACAAAACCCAAATATATGAGCTCTGTCTTCATAAAAGAACTTTTCTTCAAGTTTGTTAACAACTTATCTCCTCATCACTAATGTCAAGTGCTTTAAATGTTGTTCCTCTGTTTTGCTGAAAACTAATATATCATCTAGATATACAATGACAAATTTACCTATAAAGTCCTTCAGTACTTCATTCATCAACCTCATAAATGTACTTGGAGCATTTGTCAATCCAAATGGCATGACTAGCCATTCAAACAAACCTTCATTTGTCTTGAATGTTGTTTTCCTTTCATATCCCTCTCTCATTCTTATCTGATGATATCCACTCTTCAAGTCTATTTTTGAAAAATAGCTTGCTCCACTCAAACAATCCATCAAATCATCCATCCTAGGTAAAGGAAATCTATACCTGATGGTGATCTTGTTGATGGCTCTAGAATCTATACACATTATCTATCTTCCATCCTTCTTTGGACTTAATACAGTTGGCACTGCACATGGGCTTAGACTTTCCCTGACTAAAAATTTATCCAACAACTCATAAACTTCCTTCTTAACTTCTTCATTCTCTCGAGGTGTCAACCTATACGCTAATTTATTTGGTAAACTGGCTCCTGGAATCAAGTCAATATGGTGACTAATACTCCTAATGGGTGGTAATGAATGAGGCAACTCATCCACTACTATGTCAACAAAATTCTCCAACAATTCTTGGATTTCTTCAGGAAAATCATCCATAGAAGTATTGGTAAGGATAACTCTTGGCTTCCTTACTACAACAAAGTGCATTTCCTGATCTTTCTTGATCTCCTTCAAGAGTTCCTTCCCACTCATGAGAAGTATTCTTGTGCTCGCTTCTTCCTTTTCTTTCTTCTCTTCTATTGGAAGTAACATGTGGGTTCTACCATTCTTTTGCAAAGTATAAGTATTTTTTCTCCCATTATGAATAACATTCTTATCAAAATACCACGGTCTCTGATTTATGATTCTATGCTATTTATAATTCAATTATTCCAAGTGAGGTTTTATATAATTGGAGAATAAAATTAAAATTAATAAAGGAAAGACAAACGATAAAAGTAAAAGGCAATGTTTTTGTTTTATTTTAACAAAAAGCAAAGTAAGAAAAGCTAACTAAAAACTAGAAAAGTTAAACAAACTATGTTAAATTAAAGTAATTTAATAAAAAAAAACTTAGTACATAACACTAGTTTGAATAATAACCTTTTCGTGATGATATAACATTTTTATTTCTTTTAAAAATTAAGATATGATAAATCAAAATAAAAATAGTAAAAAAACAAAAGAGTTTATATACATTAGAATATTTAATGAGTGAAACATATTTACAGTTCATTTTCCTTTTAAAAGTTTAGGATGTAGAGACAACAAAATTAAAAAACAATAAATTAAGTTTATATACACTATAGTAAATAAACTTTATGAACGTGATTGTTACAGTATAAATACAATTAATTTGTTTTGTTTTTAAGGATTTTGTCTAACCATTTTTTTATTTTTGAAATCAAAGTTTTTAGAAATAAATAGAGAAATGAGAACTAAGGATTTTAAAGAAAATTCAAAGAAACATTTTATAGTGAGGAAAAACTGATTTTCATTAAAAGAACTTTCGTACAAATCACAAATCTTCAAAATCTATAAGTCTTTGTGTAGACTAGGGCCAGGTATATTATTTTTAGCTTTTCTAGACGAAATGTACAATAGAAAGACTAAGCGTAAAAAAGGGAAGAAGAACGTTGAGCCAGAAGTGGAATAGAGCAATGGTGACGAATTGCAAAGAGAAAACTTGCATACAGAAACTGATTAGCGCCGAATAAAATCTAGCCTAAATACAACAACTAACAAGCAAACCTTTATCTCGTGAAGGCCAACAAGCTCATCCTCGCGTATTCCTTTCACCACTTTGCAAAACCACCTGCTACCGACAATTTCGTCAATCTCTGCTGACGATGAAATGAAAGAATGAAATGGAAAAGTCCTCCCAACACTCACAGCGTACTCTCTGAAAATTCTGCCTAAATTCTCTTTCTCTAAATTCTATTCCTGAGATAATATCCCTTCAGAAATTTTGTCTACCTGTGACTCCCTCTAATAATCCCCTTATGTTGGTTGTGCCTTGTGACTCCCTCTAATAATCCCCTTATGTTGGTTGTGCCTTGTTTCTTTTATAGCATCAGAGGGACAGTTGGAGTGGTTTGAACCGTTAGGTTTTTTCCTTTTAAAACTTAACTAAGTGAAGGTACGGGCTTCAAACCACCTCTGCTCTTTTCCGTTTGATTGTAGATATTTAAAATTTATTTTTACTTATCCTTTATCCACGCGTAAGTTTGTAGCTCTGTTTCAGAATTTTCTATCTACATAACTCGTTTTCCAAAAGTGGAGTAAACTCCTCGCCTCTCAAATTTCCTTTATCACGCGATTGTCATAACGTTGAGCTCCTGGATCTAGCCATTCACCTCTTGCTGCAAATACCCTCAAAATATCCTCTTCTCGCTTCCCGAACATCCTTTGATGTGGCCACCATTCGATTATTCGATTTAGGCTATCGACCCTGGCTTAATGAGAAGTAAACTCGGTAACGGTTTACTTTTTGGGGACCTTGGCATGGCATGGCATAGAACAATGTTTAAAACATAACGGATGGAAAGTATAACCCTTGCATTGTAAAGCTTATAATTGAAGAAAGAGGCATGGACTTATCTTGGAAAAGTGAGATATATGGTTTAAAACATGCATGGACATATCTTGGAAAAGTGAGATATATGGTTTAAAATATAATCAAAGTTGCACGTGTCATGTGGAAAGGGGCATGGAGGATATTCCATATTGTTTGCTTTTGTAATGTCCAAAAGTCATAACCATGGTTAAGGTAAAAACATAGGAAAGTGAATCATAACATTAAATTTGATAGTGTCAAGAATGAGGGAAAGTGAATTATAGCAATAAATTTGATAGTGTCAGGAATGAGGGAAAGTGAATCATAGCATTAAATTTGATAGTGTCAGGAATGAGAGAAAATTCTTTTAAATTGTAGTGGCATATTGATGAGAGTGTGCAAAATCTTGCGAAAGTAGTGTGACTAGAGAAGGAGCCTGGCAACGCTTTGTTGGCTAAGTCTTGTTGACAACAATCGTCGTCAATAGGATGAAGCAACCAGAACATCAGTATATGTTCAGAACATAATATCCCATAGTGCACTTGGATTCAAGACTCCCAAAGAGATGTTCACCTGAAATAATCCTGAAGTCACCCATCTCAAAATATTTGGTTGTCCAGTCTATTTACATATTCTGAAAGAGAAGAGAACCAAGTTCGATCCTTCTAGGAATAAAGGAGTATTTGTTGGATACTATGAGGTCTCTAAGGCCTTCAGAATATACATCCCATGTTACCATAAGATTGATATCAGCCGAGATGTTACTTTTGATGAGTATGAAACTTTCAGCTAATCGAGGAAATATCAATTGGAAGAAGTCTATGAAGAATAACTTGTAGCTCCTAGAGTTTCAAAACCTAACAAGGAAGTTGCAGTTACTC
>JASDQU010105764.1:104640-125278 GCA_032191745.1 Picea mariana | reverse complement strand
CGTGCTGTGCAACATTTTATTAGGGAAATTGTTTTAAAAATTCTTATCACGTTATTCATCCTAAGGCCGTCTAGGTTCATTCATTTATCATTAACAATGCGACGTGCCCTTTAGGACGCACTAGGTGCTCTAAGGGTGCCACTTGCCTCATCTGTTCCCTTACGCGACGTGCCCTTTAGGATGCACCACATGCTCCAAGGGTGCCACTCGCCTCTTTCCATTTTTCTTGCACGACATGCCCTCCAAGACACACCACGTGCTCCAAGGGTGCCACTCGTCTCTTGACTGACTTGGTAGACATCAAAAACCCCTGGAGTCAATACTCCGCCAGGTGAACTTGTGGGAGACTAAGGGCCTCTAAGGAATAAGGCCCCCGCCTTATTGCGCACCCCTTAGAATTATCGTGAGCGACTGTCACAGTCTTCCCTCATGACATCGTGGGTCCTCTCGAACTAGGTAACCATTAACCTATAGTTCGAACCACGGCGGGAGTTCTAGTAGGTTGTGGCAGGGCTGCTATCCACACCTCTCCCTCAACCTCTCTGGTGGTCGTGCATGACCCCTCTACTCCACATGTGAGTCTGGTCGGCAAGCTATCATCAGCCTGCATCATCAATGAATCATGTCAGAAATATATCCATAGTCATATCATCTAATCAGATGCACTAATATCACAATAAAACAAGCAAACCCCGATGGTACACTCCCTGACTTGATCCAGAGTCCAAGGGGTTCCATCGATGCTTCTGCATCCTCGAGGTCCAAAATCTTGCACACTCAGTAAAACCGAGTCAATAACACCCGTTTATGTCAATGCAGTAAAACAACATGTCACCAACCCATAACGCCTCATAATCAAAATCAATGTTTTAATATCATAAAATCCGGATCACTTGCAAGCAAGTGTCCTCAAAGAATAAGTTCGCTTCGTGCGCAAGAGAGGGATGTTACATACACCCCCTCTTGGTCTAAACTTCATCCCAAAGTTTCAAAGTATAAATGCTGAAATAAAGTGTATCACAGTATCATAAGTCTATCTATCAAACAAAAATGGAAACTGCTGGCGCATATCATATGAGTCCTCCCAGGTCGCCGAGTGCGGACTATAGCTGTCCCACTGGACCTTGACCTGCTCTATTGTTCGATGTCGTAGCTGTCAAATGCGATGATCCAAGATGCGAATCGGCTCAGTCGGGAGCGCCCCCTCGTCCGATACCTGGAAGGAACTCATGTCAATAACATGTGTAGGATCACTAATATAATGTCTCAAAATAGATACATGAAAAACATCGTGCATATGCCTCAAAGAATTGGCAAGGCTAGTTGATAGGCCACAGGCCCCTTTCTCTCCACAATCCTGAAAGGTTCCACGAACCAAGGAGAGAGTTTATCTCCCTTTACAAACTTGATCGGACTCTTATGCGGTTTAACCCAAAAGAAGACTCAATCGCCGACCTCGTAACTACAGTCGACACGGTGCGCATCGGCATAACTATTCTGCCGATCCTGCGCTTCTTTGATTCTTTGTCTTATTGTTTTCATTTTCTCTTCTATTTCTTGTATCGCTTCTGGTCCCACCAGGACCCTATCCTCAAGCTAATCCCAACTCAAAGGTGTCTGACACGGTCACCCATAAAGAAACTCGAAAGGCACCATCTTAATGGTGCTTTGGTAACTGTTGTTGTAAGCGAACTCCACCAGTGGCAAGAATTCTTCCCAATGCTTTTGTTGGTCCATCACATACATGCACAACATGTCCTCCAAGGTCTGGTTCATTCATTCGGTCTGCCCGTCAGTCTTCGGGTGGTACGCAGTACTAAAGTTAAGTTGGGTTCCCAAGGCCTCTTGGAAACTCATCCAAAATCGTCCAGTAAACACCGATCCTCGATTGGATATAATCCTCTTAGGCACACCATGTAGCCTCACAATCTCACTGATGAAAAATCTAGCTATGTCGAGTGCCTGATACGTCATATGCATAGGAATAAAGTGAGCACTCTTTTTCATAATGTCTACTACTATGAAAATCGAGTCATGTCTCCTTGCCATCAGTGGCAATCCAACAATAAAATCCATCGAAATAACCTCCCATTTCGATTCTGGAATAGCCTGTGGCTGTAGTAATCATTTCGGATGCCTATGTTCAGCCTTCACTTACTGACATTCTAGACATCGGGCCACATAGTTGACTATATCTACATTCATTCCCTTCCAGAAGAAAAAGGGTTTAAGGTCTGCCCTCATCTTCATGACTCCCGGGTGAGCCATGTAAACTGCTCTATGAGCCTCACTTAGGATCAACATCCTCAAATCGTCGTTCAGCGGTATGTAAATCCGATTTTTAAACCTCAATAAACCATTGCTATCAAACGAAAATCCTTCAAATCTTGGTACCATCATTGTGTTTTGTTCGATAAAACCCTCGACCTCTTTGTACAAGTCATCATCACGTTGTAAAGTTAGAATCTTTTCACGTAGATTCGTTTGAAGAGGCAACACCAAAAAGATGTGTAGTCTCCGACTTAATGCATATGCCACTCGGTTCATTGTTCCTTTTATGTAAGTAATCTTGAAGTCGTACTCACTAAGCAATTCCGACCAACGCCATTGTCACGCGTTTAGGTCGCTTTGTGTAAAGATGTGTTGTAGTCCACAATGGTCCATTTTTAGTTCAAACTTTCATCCAACAAGGTAGTGTCTCCAAACCTTAAGGGCATAAATGATGGCTAACAACTCCAAGTCGTGCGCTGCATAGTTCTCCTCATGCCTTCTTAGTTTCCTTGAGATGTAAGCGATCACTCTACTGTCTTGCATCAAGACTCTACCTAAGCCTTCCTTGGATGCATCAGTGCATACCAGGAATTCCGCGTCCATGTCAAGGACCTTTAGTATCGGTGCTGTTGTCAACAGCTCCTTGAGCCTCCAAAATGATTTCGCGCATTTTTCGGTCCAAACAAACTTCTTGTTTTTCTTCTGCAATTCCATGATCGGATTTGCTATCTTCGAAAATCCCTCGACGAACCTTTGATAGTATCCTGCTAAACCCATGAAGCTACACACTTCTGGGACATTCGTTGGCGCAAGCCATTCCATAAAAGCCTTGACCTTGGCTGGTTCCATGGTGATACCTTCGCCGGAGATGACATACCCTAAGTAGTGAATCTTCGATTGATAAAATGAGCATTTGGACAACTTTCCATACAATTTGTGCTCTCGCAAACACTATAGTACCAAGCGTAAGTGCTTGTCATGATCCTCCGTCATCCGAGAGTAAATCAAAATATTGTCAATGAATACTTGGATGAACTTGTCCAAGTACTCACAGAACACCCCGTTCATCAAACTCATAAATACCCCTGGGGCATTTGTCAGTCCAAACAATAAAGCAATAAACTCGTATTGTCCAAACCTCGTCTTAAAGGCAATCTTAGGGACATCATCCTCCTTGATCCGTAACTGGTGATACCCTGATCGCAAATCGATCTTTGAGAACACAATCACACCCTTCATCTGATTGCACAAATCATCAATCCTCGACAACGGATATTGATTATTGATCATAGCCTTGTTCAATTGACGGTAGTCAATGAAGAGCCTCAATGACCCATCGTTATTTCGTATGAAAATAACAGGTGCACCCCACGGTGACACACTTGGATGTATCAATCTGAGGTCCAACAATTCCTTCAGTTGCATTCTCAACTCCTGTAACTTTGGGGTCGACATCCGATAAGGCGTTCTCACTATCGGTTCAGTCCCCGGTTTTAGGTCTATAGTAAACTCCAATTCCCTCTTTGGAGGCATCCCAGGTAACTCCTCCAGAAAGACGTCTACAAACACTCTCACCACATAAAGGTGTTCTATACCTTCCGCTACTCCCTTCTCGTTTAACGTAAGGAACACATAAATCTTACATCCCTTGCGCATGCTCTTCCGAAGCTACAAGGAAGAGATGAACCTCAGGGAAACTCCTTGGTTCCGACCTACAATCACTCATCTCTGTCCTTCATCATCAACCAAGCTCAACTGTTTCGTCTTACAGTTGAGTATCGCCTCATGCGATTCCAACCAGTCCATACCGATCACGACATCGTAAGATCCTAAGATCGTGACGTACAAGTTGGCCCTAGTGACAAACTCTCTCAGGTTAAGGATACAACCCATAACCTTTCCTCCAACCTTTTGTTTGGCTCCCGAGGCCATCTCTACGAAGCTAAAGTCATCCTATTCGACTACCTTTACCTTAATCCTTTTTAGCACTGCACCATAAATGAAAATCTCGGTACCACCGAGATCTATCAAAATACTAAGGGTCTATTCAGCGATGGTACTTGTCATCTCGAGCACAGTAAAATGATGCTCTGCCTGGTGGTTATTCACCACTGCATGAATCCGATGGGCCTTGCCCAAATATCCCACTGTAGTGGGTCCAGCTGATCCAGATGCTCTAGTCCTCTCCACAGGGCAGTCGCACTGGTAGTGTGGCTCCCCACATGCCCAACACCCCTTCTTCAGTCCAGTAGTCCTGGTACCTAAAGTAGAAGATGACGGCCCACCAGCCTGGAATCCTGGTCTGTTCTGCTAAACAGGCCTAAAATGTTGTTGTTGCAGTCGACGCTACTATTGATGCTGTGGTCCCCGATAAGGTGTCCGCTGCTAAGGCATCGGTCGCCGAGGTGTAGTGAAAGTGTTTCCCCTATGGAAGCCACGATACCCTGGCGTATGTCTGGCTAGTGTCTGATGTTGTTGTGCACCAGATGACACCTGTCCTACTGGTCTCACTAGAGTCCTGGTCTGACCCCCACTGATAAGCTCCTCCTCTATTATGAGGGCCTTTTGGATGACATCATGCAAGGTTTGAGGCATCAAAATCCTAACCTTTGCACGTATGCTACCGTTAAGTCCGAACATGAACCTATTGACCTTAAGTTTCTCAGTGTTAAGATGCACAGCATACTGGAGGAGCTCCATAAAACGAGCCTCGTACTCGGGCACCATACGACTGCCCTGTCGTAAGGCGTTGAACTCATTGAGCTGATGCTCAATGAATTCTTCTGATAGGTACCTCTCTCGGAACCGTTCCTCGAACAGTTCATATGACACGTCTTTGACGACCATGTTCAACTATGGTAGGAGAGTCTTCCACCATAGAAGAGCACTCCCTTTCAGTTGAAAGACCGCCATGTGGACCTTCATGTCGGAGGTATAATTGTGAAGTGCAAAGCACATTTCCATATTCTCCAACCATGCCTCGGCGGCTGTGCCATCCGGGGCACCAAAGAACTTGAGAAATTTGACCTTCTCGAGTTCATGGTGAATGCTACCAGTACCGACTGGAGCACATGGTGGACCCTCAGGGGGTGTTGGCACCCTGGCCTCATCTCTATCCAAACGGATGATCAGTGCCTCAGACATGCGCTAAAAAGATCTCATCATTCCGACCACATCACCAACTGCTATCTTCTCCTACCCAACAACCTATTTTTCTCCCTGGGGGTTAGACCCCTCGGGTGTGGATGCTACTGGAGGCAACGCGCCTCCTCCCCTAGCACCCCGTGGTCTGCCTCCGTGGCATCCTCTAACCATGATTACCTGCATGAATACAAGTCAATTCAATTAGCAACATTATAATCAAATCATATCAACGAAAGTCGTAGCGATCCCAAGTCACGGGTTGAACCTGCTCTGATACCATATGTAACATATCCATCATTACTAGAACCTCAAGGCGTGTGGACCTAACTCCTGAAGGTGTTCGGTCTTTGCGCAAAGAGCAACTTGCACGCTCGTCAGCACTCACACAAAGCACCTACTCCATCCGAGATCTCGTTCGCCGCTATCACCCAGGGCATACCATGATCCCCTCATCAGGAATCATGTCATTCCCAGGTGATAGATGCGTCAATAACCTTGGCGCAACACATCCTATCTGGACCAAGGAATCTAGATAATCTGACGTGCTAGGAACCAAATACTAAGACGAAAACCACACCCATACCCCAACAACTAGTCGACGAAACGTCACAGGACGAAGACATGGGATGTCACAAGACAATACATGACATCGTCCTCACCCAACCAATCACCCAGTATAATCTAGTCAATGATTACAATCACTTTTAACATGAGTTTTCATTCTAGACAGGGCATGACTAAGTTACAACTAGTCATTAACTTAAATAACAACATTAACAATCTTAAGGTAGAAAATTATCATTATAACACTTATGAGCAATTAAATCTCAACATGTAGTCTAGTTATATTGATCGAACTAACAATACTAGCTGTCTAATAATATTAGAAGGAAACTACTAACTATTAGCAGGGCTGGAGCAATTTAGCGAGGAAATTAATATAGCGGTTACTTAACAATTAATATAGAAATAACAAGGCAATTACATGACCATTAACATGGCAATTAAAAGTGCATTAACACGGTAGTTTACATGACTTTTGTCATAACAAGTAATATAGAAATAACAAGGCATTTAAGGTCTTAGTTAACATTTAACTCACTGTGGCATTTAATCCAAAGAATGAATCTCTTGGCCATTTACATTGTTGTAGCAATTGTTCTGGCAATTAATATGACCATTACATAAAAATGAATCTAGCAATAACAAGGCATTTAACTAACTGTCATCCATTTTATTGCTGGCAAAAATCAAGGCAATTAATGTGACCATTACATAGCAATGAATCTAGCAATAACTAGGCATTTAACTAATTGTTATCCATTTTATTTGCTGGAAAAAATCAAGGCAATTAATGTGACCATTACATAGCAATGAATCTAGCAATAACAAGGCATTTAACTAACTGTTATCCATTTTATTTGCTAGCAAAATTAGCAAAAACGCATTGCCCATAGGGTGGCCAATCGTGCCCAGTCGACAACAACTCAACAATTAAAGGAAAACGAATCCAATCAACTTCAACGTAGTCCATCACTCAAGGGAAAATGCAGTCACAGTTTGAAGGCGAAATCGTGGTCATTACTGCAAGTCAGTTATGAATTGAATAGAAAAAAAAAGGGTGGGCGAATTCAACATGCACACAGTCAATTTTTATTTACCAAAACCGTGGTCATTCTGGCAAGTGAATTTATGATTTAAAAGGCTAAATTCGTGGGGGAATTCAACATGCACACAGTCAATTTTTATTTACCAAAACCGTGGTCATTCTGGCAAGTGAATTTATGATTTAAAAGGCTAAATTCGTGGGTGAATTCAACATGCACACAGTCAATTTTTATTTACCAAAACCGTGGTCATTCTGGCAAGTGAATTTATGATTTAAAAATCTAAATTCGTGGGCGAATTCAACAACAACAAAGTTAACATTTTCAAGAAAACATTGTGGACGTTAACAACCACTCAACAAACAATTGGGAGAAACAAATTGTGGGCATTAAGTCTGGTGAAAACCTGTGTAATTAAAAATCTGTGACAGCCAAATAGTGGGAATAAAAAGTTTGAGTATTAAATTCGTGGTGATGAACCATGGCAACAGTAGGGACGTAGAGTTATAATTCAAAGAAAAACGTAGAATGCAAGGAATTATAATTGTGGTAACAGTAAGGAGTTATAAAATCATTTTCATTCGCCTGGTATACCAATACAAAATGCAGACATGAATCAATTTGTTTTTCCCTTGCCCGAATACCCATACAAAATGCAGACATGAATCAATTCATTTTTCCATTGCCAGAATACCAATACAAAATACAGACATGAATCAATTAATTTTTCCATTGCCAGAATACCAATACAAAATGCAAACATGAATCAATCCATGTTCCATTGCCAGAATACCAATACAAAATGCAGACATGAATCAATTCATTTTTCCATTGTTAGAATACCAATACAAAATGCAGACATGAATCAATCCATGTTCCATTGCCAGAATACCAGTACAAAATGCATACATGAATCAATTCATTTTTCCATTGCCAGAATACCAATACAAATGCAGACAATAGTAAGAGAACCAAAAGGATTCAATCAGCCAAGGACAACTACGGAGGTAGACTACTGATATGTTTGTCCTTCACTCATCATCCTCGCACAGAAAGGTAGGGTGTTGAGATCCATAGGTCTATTAACGTCGAAGCGATGACCATAGATTAGGCTCCTGGATGACTGCCCAAGTGGGGACTGATGAGCTAGGGATGATAGGAAAAACCACCACAATGGTCACACTCAAACGCTATAAGGAGGTCAAGACATGCGGAGAAATGAAGGCCATGAGAGCCAATCAAACATCGAGCTAGGATATGAAAGAAATTTAGTCATCAATCTAGACAATCAATTTACTTACTCCATTAAACATGCAGATCCAAGCATAAATCCTACACAATCTACCATACAAAAATGAAGAGAGCGTATCATTGCCCGATCGCCTGCTCTAAGTGGCGTCCTGTGTGCTCCATCCAACTCCTGCTTGCCGACCAACGAGACTTCACCGCTACCTCCTAGCCAATGCTAGGGGTATTCTTCTTCCCCCTTATCCCCCCAAGCCGCAAAGGGGCCACACACACTATCTAGAGATTTAGCTAGCTCCCAGCTTGCCTCGAAAAGCCGAGCTACCTCTCCTCACCGACCTGGGTATCCCAACTCCCACAAGCTAAGTCGGTCAAGTAGATATTTCTGCAGCGTAACATTACACAAACATAAGAGATCCTTCATCCTTATCCTCCCTCCATTATATAGAGTTTCCAAGTCCTTTAGCTTCCCAAAATCCCATTTAATTTAATGTTTAATAAATTAAATACTAAAAATCCTCCCCGTACAAGTGTCACCCATCCCCTTCATTCCTCCATAAATTAATTTCTTTAATTAATTAATTACCCCTATTTCCCTCACCCACCTAGAGTCACTCCTAGAATCGCTCCTAGGTGTCTCCAAAATCCCTTACATGTTTTAATGACTTTCCCCATTATTAATTTTCTAGTTCAGTTTAAAATTAGAAATCTCTTAAATGCTAGATACCTTACTAAGTTTGACTTTTTGCTTTTTCCCTTGTGTTTCCCTTTTCTTTTTATGTTTCCCTATTTTCCTAGTTTCCTAAATATTTTAGATTTCCCTCTTTCCCCTTTTCATTTAGAACTCAAATTGGTAGGTGTAGAAATTAAACCTTTTTTTTTCCTTTTTCCTTTTTGATTAATAAATTTTAAATTATCATAAAATAATAAAACAATTATTTCCCTTTTTAAATTTTATCCTAACATATTTTTATGAATCATTTAAATTGTTTACCCCCTTCTCGTTACAAGATTTAATGAAGATTATAATTATTATTTACGTTGTTTTTATTTTTATTTTGTGTGTATATATATATATATATATATATATATATATATTTTAAAATAAAATTTTACCACTAGCATAATTTAGACCTAGACCTAAAATTTTCGTGTTGGGCAACATTTTATTAGGAAAATTGTTTTAAAAATTCTTATCATGTTATTCATCCTAAGGCCATCTAGGTTCATTCATTTATCATTAACAATGCGACGTGCCCTTCAGGACGCACTAGGTGCTCCAAGGGTGCCACTCACCTCATATGTTCCCTTGTGTGACGTGCCCTTCAGGACGCACCACGTGCTGCAAGGGTGCCACTCACCTCTTGACTGACTTGGTAGACATAAAAAACCCCTGGATTCAATACTCCACCAGGTGAACTTGTGGGAGACTAAGGGTCTCTAAGGAATAACGCCCCCTCCTTATTTTGTGCCCCTTAGAATCATCATGAGAGACTATCGCAGTCTGCCCTCACGACATCATGGGTCCTCTCAAACTAGGTAACTGTTAATCTATAGTTCGAGCCATAGCAGGAGTGCTAGTAGGCTATGGCAGAGCTGCTGTCCATACCTCTCCCTCAACCTCTCTGGTGGTCATGCGTGACCCCTCTACTCCACATGTGAGTCTGGTCGACAAGCTATCGTCAACCTGCATCATCAACGAATCATGTCAGAAATATATCCATAATCATATCATCTAATCAAATGCACTAATATCACAATAAAACAATCAAACCTCGATGGTACACTCCCCAACTCGATCTGGAGTCCAAGGGGTTAAATCAATGCCTCTACATCCTCTAGGTCCAAAATCCTACATACTCGGTAAAACCAAGTCAATAGTACCCATCTATGTCAATGCAGTAAAACAACATGTCACCAACCCATAATGCCTCATAATCAAAATCAATGTTTTAATAGCATAAAATCTGGATCACTTGTGAGCAAGTGTCCTCAAAGAATAATTTCGCTAAGTGCGCAAGAGTGAGATGTTACAGAGGATGATTATGAGAACAAACACATATTCAACCTATTTACTTACTCAGGTGATTTGGAGATCAATCACTTAATATTAGAGGGAAGGTCGAATTCTTTATGGAGAATATTTTGGGAACACATCATCACATTGACCTAATGTTTAGCAAGAAGTTACCAAAAATTCAATAATTTTCATGTTTTAGTCATTATATTTGGGAACATATACCGGGAAGATGGAAGGTTATTTTTGATAAGTGAAAGAGGGTTTTATCAATAACAGACGCATATACAAAAACCTCTTTCAGTTTTTACACGGGTTTCATGGTTTGGGATATTCAAATGAATCTTTACAACTCATTTTTCAAATTCATAAATTCAGGAACTTTTTTGTTTTAGTCATTGTCTTTGGAAACAGATCCTGGGAAGCTCGAAGGATATTTTTGAAAAGTGAAAGTCTTTTTTTCTAAATAATGGACTCATCTACAAAAACCTCTTTGATATTTTACATAGGTGTCATGGTTTGGGAGAAACAGGTGGATCTCTGAGCATCATTTTTCCATAATTTCGACAGTTTATTTTTCCTAAAAATTGCCTAGCCACCTCATCATTTCGAATTTTTGATGGAGGTTTTTGGATCGTTTTTTTATTGGATCTTGAGAAGATTGTAATATATTTATAAAATAGAGGAATGGAAAGAGTGAGAGTGGAGGGGAAGGATTGAGTGCAAGGGACCAAGAGAGAGAGATGCAGAAGTTGAACAACCTACGTAATATTTTGAAGATCATGTCAAGACTACTATGTAAAGATTTCAACTAATAACAAAGTTCATGATCAATTTTTTTCCTATATCCTCAGTTTATCATTTCTCTTTTTTCATTTTCTTTGATGTATTTTGCTGCTATAGGATATATGTATGCAATTCGGTGTTGAGAAGACTGTAGTATAGGATATACTATATTTTTCTCCACCGACCACATTCAATACTTATATTCATAGTTATAAAGGGTTTCTTAATGTTGATTATTCTTCCTTGTAAGTGTATCAAGTATCATGGTGGTTTTTTATTTACTTGTAGTCTTGTTTTCTTCATTTCTTATGAAGACCCCCCTTCTCCCCAAAGGGCTGCACGACCTCCCAGTCTTAGGATCTTCATGAAAATCTACAAGTTGAAGCATCTCCTCAATTTCCTGTTGAAACCTCTAAGAAAAATCCACGGGTCTTTGCAAAATTCTGCCCACATGAAACAGTGCTAGGCGCAAGCCTTTTTCCACATGACCACACCTTGTGACCACATGCGTATCCTCAAAAGGAGTTTCATGATTTTGCATGTTAGGTAATCATATGTGAGTCAACCCCCGACTCTCTGATTTCTGAAACCTCAAATTCCCCCTAGACAATCAACGGTCCTTATCTCTCCCGCAACTAATGGTCGAGACCCACTTCGCGAATTGGGACTTCACGTTTCACATAATTCTTCGGGTCCAGATCTCTCCGTGATCCAACGGCTAAGATCAAATCACGATTTCTCTCTTCGCGAATTTTCAATCTTGTCCTTGAAAATCTTTTGATTTGCAAATTCTGAAAGACCCTCACGGCTAATCAATGCGCAAATTCTCCTAGATCTAATGGGTCGAAAGATTTTGGCTCCTCCTGGATAAACCTTAACCCTCGATCTTATCCAGTCTTCAAAATTCGTTTTTGAAGGATTTCTCCCACTCAATCCTCTGTACTTATTCTTCCTTCAAACTTTCAATTTCTGTGCTCCACATTTGAACACTTCAACTCTTCAAAACTTATAAATTTTTCTAAGTGTTTCCTCTCGAAGCTTAAAACCACTACTCTTCTTGAGCTTCTGGCAAATGAAATTAAACCTCGTCCCTGGCACACACTTTCACTCTATGTTTTTCTTAAAATACTTTCTGGTACCCTCCTAGTATACCCTGCACTCAACTTCCTGAGCTTTCAAACTTTAAAATAAGTTTTCTTCTATGCGCACTCCTTGCACTCAATACACACACTTGCATATGAAATTCCCTTGCTATCTCTTCTGAACTTTGAGTCGAAAAATACTTATTCACACACACTCCTTGCGCTCTACATGCACTCCTTCCATAATTTACAGAAGAGAACCAATTGAAACTTATTCAATTATTCATTCATTCACTATGAAAATCATACATTCACAGAATACAGATCAATAGTCAAACAATATCAACACTTTACAATTTTGGTCAATTTTCTTTGTTCTATTCATTTCAAAGAAAAACCATAATTATAGTCGCTATATCCTATAGACACAAAAAAACACAACGAAAACTTGTCTAAGTACCCAGAGCCTCTTCACTCTTCTTCCTCCTATCTAAATCCTATTACATTCTATTCAAGTGGTTACCTACTCAGCTTAATTAATGCAACCTAATGAATAATACGAGCAATTATCCTACACCTGTAATACATTATAGTCATGTAAAGGATTTACAATTGTTTCATCCTTTCAGACGGTGTCCTAACTTCACAGACGACTAAATTAATTAACAACAAAAAAAAAAAAGATCTCCACACTACTACCAAGCTAATTAAAGGTCGGTTTTGGTTCCTTCAATGTGCTAAGGTGTCGACTTCACTTCCATGTCTGCCTTTCTGGATTTGATAGCGATGCTCCTACATCATACTCCTCTGGCCAAAATATTCACGGACTTCTGTCCATGAACTCTCACACTGTTTTTCCATGATTCAAAATATCAAGTTCAGTTACCCAACTTGAATCTTACACTGGGTAATCTTTCCACTTTACCAAATATTCAGGATACATCTTTCTTCTAGTTTTCCTTCCAAATATATGTTCTAAAATTTTCTCCATATGAGGTTTCTCTAATGTGAGCATCTTTTATTCCCACAGAATCTCTTCTTGATCATCCAATTCTCCCGTGTCATCTCTGTTATAAGGATACAAATCTGCAACGTTGAATATCAGTGATATCCCAACATTGTCTAGCAACTCTATCTCATAAGAATTTGCTACAATTTTTCTAAGGATCTTGCATGGTCTTATCTTTTTCATCTTCAACTTATTATGTGTTCCTCTAGGAAACCTCTCCTTCCTCAAATGAGCTAAAACTTCATCTCCCACTTCAAATTAAACTTCCCTTCTTTTCTAATCATCCTTTTCCTTATACCTTTGATTACTATCTTGTATCTGCCTCCTAACTTGATCATGAAGTCTTTGCATTTTTGTAGAAAAATATTCTGCTCCAATGCTCATGAATTCATCTTATTTCAATTCTCTCAATTATGCAACCCCTCTCGGTTGTCTTCCATATACTATCTCGAATGGACTTTTTCTAGTAATTCTATTAACTAAATTTTTAAATGCAAATTCTAGCCATGCCAAAATCTGATCCCACTGACGACCTTGTTCAGTGACTAAACTCCTTAACAAATTTCCCAGACTCTTGTTCACCACTTCAGTCCGTCCGTCTATCTGAGGGTGATATGCTTAACTAAAAGATAAATTAGTTCCCAACCTCTTCCATAGAGTCCTCCAAAAGTGTCCTACAAACTTAGTGTGCTTGTCTGAAACTATGCTTCTAGGCAATCCATGTAATCTCACAACTTCGCTGAAAAAAAATTGGCTATGTGTGTAGCATCATTTGTCTTCTGGCATGGTATGAAATGTACCATATTGGAAAATCTATCAACCACAACAAATATGGAATCACTTACCTTCTAGGTTCTAGGTAATCCCAATACAAAATCCATACTAATTGCATCCCAAGGCCTTTCTAGAATAGACAATGGCTGATACAAACCAGTGTTTTGTGTCTTCCCTTTTGCATTTTGACAAATCTTACATCAGTCTACAAATTTCTTCACATCTGCCCTCATACCTGGCCAATAATACAAACTGCTTAACTGCGCAAATGTTTTTCTATGACCAAAATGTCTGGCTAAACCTCCACTATGTTTTTCTTTCAACAAATTATCCCTCATTGAACATCTTGGACCTTGGTATGCACAATTGGCTTCCTTTAAACAACAATCCATCTTGGATCAAATATTTTGACCATGAGTTGTTATCCCTCAACAAAGGATTTTCATATGCTTCGTAAGCCTCCTTAAAATTTGAATCTTCCTGATACATATCCTTAAGGTTCTCAAACCCTAAGGTCTTCACTTGAAATTCTTGTACAACCAAACTTCTCTTGCTCAAAGCATCTGTAACTTTATTGGCACTTCTAGAAATATCTTTAATGACAAAAGTAAAATTCCACATGAATTCTACCCACTTAGCATGTCTCTGATTCAACTTCTCTTTCCTAGTAATAAATTGCAAAGCTTGATTATCACTATACAAGACAAATTCTTTTGGAATTAAGTAATGTCTCCATTTTTTCAAATATTGAATCACTGCATAAAACTCCTTGTCATATGTAGAATATTTCTCCTTAGTGTCATTCAACTTTTCACTAAAATAAGCAACTGGCCTATTATCTTGACTCAAAACTGCTCCAATGGCTATTCCACTTGCATCACACCTCACCTGAAATGTCTTTCCAAAATCTGGTAAAACTAGAACTGGTTGTTCTGTTATCTTATTTTTCAACACTCTGAAGCTTTTTGCATCCTCCTTTGTCCAATTAAAATACTTATGTTTCTTCTTCATAGTGTCCATCATGGGTGCACATATACCACTAAAATTTCTGATAAACTTTCTATAAAAACTTGTTAAACCATGGAAACTTCTCACCTCAAATATGCTCTTGGGTGACGACCATTCTTTGATTGCTCTCACCTTTTCTGGATCCATCTTCAATTCATTTTAAGAGATCACAAAACCCAAATATATGAGCTCTGTCTTCATAAAAGAACTTTTCTTCAAGTTTGTTAACAACTTATCTCCTCATCACTAATGTCAAGTGCTTTAAATGTTGTTCCTCTGTTTTGCTGAAAACTAATATATCATCTAGATATACAATGACAAATTTACCTATAAAGTCCTTCAGTACTTCATTCATCAACCTCATAAATGTACTTGGAGCATTTGTCAATCCAAATGGCATGACTAGCCATTCAAACAAACCTTCATTTGTCTTGAATGTTGTTTTCCTTTCATATCCCTCTCTCATTCTTATCTGATGATATCCACTCTTCAAGTCTATTTTTGAAAAATAGCTTGCTCCACTCAAACAATCCATCAAATCATCCATCCTAGGTAAAGGAAATCTATACCTGATGGTGATCTTGTTGATGGCTCTAGAATCTATACACATTATCTATCTTCCATCCTTCTTTGGACTTAATACAGTTGGCACTGCACATGGGCTTAGACTTTCCCTGACTAAAAATTTATCCAACAACTCATAAACTTCCTTCTTAACTTCTTCATTCTCTCGAGGTGTCAACCTATACGCTAATTTATTTGGTAAACTGGCTCCTGGAATCAAGTCAATATGGTGACTAATACTCCTAATGGGTGGTAATGAATGAGGCAACTCATCCACTACTATGTCAACAAAATTCTCCAACAATTCTTGGATTTCTTCAGGAAAATCATCCATAGAAGTATTGGTAAGGATAACTCTTGGCTTCCTTACTACAACAAAGTGCATTTCCTGATCTTTCTTGATCTCCTTCAAGAGTTCCTTCCCACTCATGAGAAGTATTCTTGTGCTCGCTTCTTCCTTTTCTTTCTTCTCTTCTATTGGAAGTAACATGTGGGTTCTACCATTCTTTTGCAAAGTATAAGTATTTTTTCTCCCATTATGAATAACATTCTTATCAAAATACCACGGTCTCTGATTTATGATTCTATGCTATTTATAATTCAATTATTCCAAGTGAGGTTTTATATAATTGGAGAATAAAATTAAAATTAATAAAGGAAAGACAAACGATAAAAGTAAAAGGCAATGTTTTTGTTTTATTTTAACAAAAAGCAAAGTAAGAAAAGCTAACTAAAAACTAGAAAAGTTAAACAAACTATGTTAAATTAAAGTAATTTAATAAAAAAAAACTTAGTACATAACACTAGTTTGAATAATAACCTTTTCGTGATGATATAACATTTTTATTTCTTTTAAAAATTAAGATATGATAAATCAAAATAAAAATAGTAAAAAAACAAAAGAGTTTATATACATTAGAATATTTAATGAGTGAAACATATTTACAGTTCATTTTCCTTTTAAAAGTTTAGGATGTAGAGACAACAAAATTAAAAAACAATAAATTAAGTTTATATACACTATAGTAAATAAACTTTATGAACGTGATTGTTACAGTATAAATACAATTAATTTGTTTTGTTTTTAAGGATTTTGTCTAACCATTTTTTTATTTTTGAAATCAAAGTTTTTAGAAATAAATAGAGAAATGAGAACTAAGGATTTTAAAGAAAATTCAAAGAAACATTTTATAGTGAGGAAAAACTGATTTTCATTAAAAGAACTTTCGTACAAATCACAAATCTTCAAAATCTATAAGTCTTTGTGTAGACTAGGGCCAGGTATATTATTTTTAGCTTTTCTAGACGAAATGTACAATAGAAAGACTAAGCGTAAAAAAGGGAAGAAGAACGTTGAGCCAGAAGTGGAATAGAGCAATGGTGACGAATTGCAAAGAGAAAACTTGCATACAGAAACTGATTAGCGCCGAATAAAATCTAGCCTAAATACAACAACTAACAAGCAAACCTTTATCTCGTGAAGGCCAACAAGCTCATCCTCGCGTATTCCTTTCACCACTTTGCAAAACCACCTGCTACCGACAATTTCGTCAATCTCTGCTGACGATGAAATGAAAGAATGAAATGGAAAAGTCCTCCCAACACTCACAGCGTACTCTCTGAAAATTCTGCCTAAATTCTCTTTCTCTAAATTCTATTCCTGAGATAATATCCCTTCAGAAATTTTGTCTACCTGTGACTCCCTCTAATAATCCCCTTATGTTGGTTGTGCCTTGTGACTCCCTCTAATAATCCCCTTATGTTGGTTGTGCCTTGTTTCTTTTATAGCATCAGAGGGACAGTTGGAGTGGTTTGAACCGTTAGGTTTTTTCCTTTTAAAACTTAACTAAGTGAAGGTACGGGCTTCAAACCACCTCTGCTCTTTTCCGTTTGATTGTAGATATTTAAAATTTATTTTTACTTATCCTTTATCCACGCGTAAGTTTGTAGCTCTGTTTCAGAATTTTCTATCTACATAACTCGTTTTCCAAAAGTGGAGTAAACTCCTCGCCTCTCAAATTTCCTTTATCACGCGATTGTCATAACGTTGAGCTCCTGGATCTAGCCATTCACCTCTTGCTGCAAATACCCTCAAAATATCCTCTTCTCGCTTCCCGAACATCCTTTGATGTGGCCACCATTCGATTATTCGATTTAGGCTATCGACCCTGGCTTAATGAGAAGTAAACTCGGTAACGGTTTACTTTTTGGGGACCTTGGCATGGCATGGCATAGAACAATGTTTAAAACATAACGGATGGAAAGTATAACCCTTGCATTGTAAAGCTTATAATTGAAGAAAGAGGCATGGACTTATCTTGGAAAAGTGAGATATATGGTTTAAAACATGCATGGACATATCTTGGAAAAGTGAGATATATGGTTTAAAATATAATCAAAGTTGCACGTGTCATGTGGAAAGGGGCATGGAGGATATTCCATATTGTTTGCTTTTGTAATGTCCAAAAGTCATAACCATGGTTAAGGTAAAAACATAGGAAAGTGAATCATAACATTAAATTTGATAGTGTCAAGAATGAGGGAAAGTGAATTATAGCAATAAATTTGATAGTGTCAGGAATGAGGGAAAGTGAATCATAGCATTAAATTTGATAGTGTCAGGAATGAGAGAAAATTCTTTTAAATTGTAGTGGCATATTGATGAGAGTGTGCAAAATCTTGCGAAAGTAGTGTGACTAGAGAAGGAGCCTGGCAACGCTTTGTTGGCTAAGTCTTGTTGACAACAATCGTCGTCAATAGGATGAAGCAACCAGAACATCAGTATATGTTCAGAACATAATATCCCATAGTGCACTTGGATTCAAGACTCCCAAAGAGATGTTCACCTGAAATAATCCTGAAGTCACCCATCTCAAAATATTTGGTTGTCCAGTCTATTTACATATTCTGAAAGAGAAGAGAACCAAGTTCGATCCTTCTAGGAATAAAGGAGTATTTGTTGGATACTATGAGGTCTCTAAGGCCTTCAGAATATACATCCCATGTTACCATAAGATTGATATCAGCCGAGATGTTACTTTTGATGAGTATGAAACTTTCAGCTAATCGAGGAAATATCAATTGGAAGAAGTCTATGAAGAATAACTTGTAGCTCCTAGAGTTTCAAAACCTAACAAGGAAGTTGCAGTTACTCTCGATGATGTTTTACTGAAGGATCATGATATGGTGGAACCTCTGGAACCACCTCATGAGATCGTATCTCAAAAGAGGAAACCATCTTGGGAACGTGAGATCATTCAAGATGCAGAGAAGTATGGTTCTCCCAAAGGAACCATGAGACAAAGAAAGAATCCTAAGCCATACTCCAACTATGTGGCTTTGATGTGCCATCTCATTAATAAGGAACCTACTTTATTTGAAGAAGCCACTCAAAATAAGGAATGGATGGATGCCATGACCGAAGAATACCAGTATATTATGAAGAATGATGTGTGGGAAGTGGTTCCCAAACCAGAGAAAAAAAGATGTGGTATCTTCTAAATGGATGTTCAAAATAAAACATGCAACAAATGAAAGTATTGAGAAATACAAAGAAATATGTGTGGCTCGTGGATTTTCCGAGAAATGAGGCATTGATTATGAATAGAATTTTTCTCCCGTAGCAAGATACACTTCTATCAAAACCATCATGGCACTTTCAACCAAGATGCAGTGGAAATTACACCAAATGGATGTGAAAACAACTTTCTTGAATGATATTATTGAAGAACAACCACCAGGTTTCAAAGTACATGACAGGAAGACTTGTGTCTTCTAGTTGAATAAGGCTCTGTATGGTCTGAAGCAAGCTCTAAGATCTTGGTATGGCAGGATTGATAGTTTTTTTATGAGCTTGGGATTTACCAAGAGTAAAGCTAATCCCAACCTTTACTTCATGATTTTAGATGATGGACTAGTTATATTGATGCTATATGTGGGTGAATTATTCTTGACAGGTGAAGAAAAGCTCATCACAAATTGTAAGAAGAAGCTTGTCATTGAATTTGAAATGAAGGATCTAGGCCCGATGCACTATTTCTTAGGCCTTGAAGTATGGTAGAGGCCAGAAGAGATTCTCCTTAATCAAGGAAAGTATGTTGTGGAAATTCTGAAGAGATTCGACATGATGGACTATAAATCCATGTCCACTCCTATGGAGATGAATCTGAAGTTTTTGGTTGATACTTCGTCATAAATAGTTGATGTTACTCTATACAGACAAATGATTGGTTCGTTAATGTATCTGACAAATATCATACCATATATATGCTTTGTTGTGAACACCTTGAGTCAGTATCTGGTGGAGTTTGTTATCGCACAATCTATACTTTCCCAAAGCCTGAAGGAAAGTAGGCTTATATTGGCGTAAAACAGAGGTATTCCTATCACTATCACCCCAATAGGGTACCTCTTTCTCTTTAGGAGAACAATAAATCTACTCCAAGAGAGACATCCCAAGACCTAGGGAGTTTGAGGAAAGGGAAAAGGTAAGGCTAACCACCCCTCTCTCTAGGTCACTCAAAACAGACTTTAAGTCTTGTTGGATGAAGCAAGGAGAATAAAGTGTACCTACCCCTTACCATTACAACAACAAAAGTTATGGAAGCAACAAGCGATGAAGAATTCTTCAACAAAACTTCAAGTTTATAGAGATGATTGCTACCAATCAATGTATGAAGCAAGTGATAAATATATAACAACAATAATTAATTAATGAAAAATGTAATAACATCCAAAAAATGCAACTGGATAGAAAATATAACAAGATATTTTGAAGTTCTGAAATGATAACACTTGCCTCATACAATTTCTAGATATATGTCAATCACAAAATAAACTCTAACGGGATGTCAAAGATAATTGTAGCAACAACAAAATAAAGTAATGACAATAGTAGTAAAATCTTCAGAAAAGTATTTAGAAAGGCAACTTAATGCTCACTTTACTCTTGGTTGTTTGTACCTTGCCTTATACAATTTTTGGATTGATTTAAGTGGTCAAACAAGTTTGGATAGGCTGCAAAATGATGGTTGTAGTAGTGATTATAACAACAACAACTTAGTGGTAGTATTCTTAGACTAGGTTAGCAAGTTAGTTTAGGTTAGCAGGGTATTAGGTAGAAAGATTCAGT
>JASDQU010105764.1:79255-104620 GCA_032191745.1 Picea mariana | reverse complement strand
CGTGCTGTGCAACATTTTATTAGGGAAATTGTTTTAAAAATTCTTATCACGTTATTCATCCTAAGGCCGTCTAGGTTCATTCATTTATCATTAACAATGCGACGTGCCCTTTAGGACGCACTAGGTGCTCTAAGGGTGCCACTTGCCTCATCTGTTCCCTTACGCGACGTGCCCTTTAGGATGCACCACATGCTCCAAGGGTGCCACTCGCCTCTTTCCATTTTTCTTGCACGACATGCCCTCCAAGACACACCACGTGCTCCAAGGGTGCCACTCGTCTCTTGACTGACTTGGTAGACATCAAAAACCCCTGGAGTCAATACTCCGCCAGGTGAACTTGTGGGAGACTAAGGGCCTCTAAGGAATAAGGCCCCCGCCTTATTGCGCACCCCTTAGAATTATCGTGAGCGACTGTCACAGTCTTCCCTCATGACATCGTGGGTCCTCTCGAACTAGGTAACCATTAACCTATAGTTCGAACCACGGCGGGAGTTCTAGTAGGTTGTGGCAGGGCTGCTATCCACACCTCTCCCTCAACCTCTCTGGTGGTCGTGCATGACCCCTCTACTCCACATGTGAGTCTGGTCGGCAAGCTATCATCAGCCTGCATCATCAATGAATCATGTCAGAAATATATCCATAGTCATATCATCTAATCAGATGCACTAATATCACAATAAAACAAGCAAACCCCGATGGTACACTCCCTGACTTGATCCAGAGTCCAAGGGGTTCCATCGATGCTTCTGCATCCTCGAGGTCCAAAATCTTGCACACTCAGTAAAACCGAGTCAATAACACCCGTTTATGTCAATGCAGTAAAACAACATGTCACCAACCCATAACGCCTCATAATCAAAATCAATGTTTTAATATCATAAAATCCGGATCACTTGCAAGCAAGTGTCCTCAAAGAATAAGTTCGCTTCGTGCGCAAGAGAGGGATGTTACATACACCCCCTCTTGGTCTAAACTTCATCCCAAAGTTTCAAAGTATAAATGCTGAAATAAAGTGTATCACAGTATCATAAGTCTATCTATCAAACAAAAATGGAAACTGCTGGCGCATATCATATGAGTCCTCCCAGGTCGCCGAGTGCGGACTATAGCTGTCCCACTGGACCTTGACCTGCTCTATTGTTCGATGTCGTAGCTGTCAAATGCGATGATCCAAGATGCGAATCGGCTCAGTCGGGAGCGCCCCCTCGTCCGATACCTGGAAGGAACTCATGTCAATAACATGTGTAGGATCACTAATATAATGTCTCAAAATAGATACATGAAAAACATCGTGCATATGCCTCAAAGAATTGGCAAGGCTAGTTGATAGGCCACAGGCCCCTTTCTCTCCACAATCCTGAAAGGTTCCACGAACCAAGGAGAGAGTTTATCTCCCTTTACAAACTTGATCGGACTCTTATGCGGTTTAACCCAAAAGAAGACTCAATCGCCGACCTCGTAACTACAGTCGACACGGTGCGCATCGGCATAACTATTCTGCCGATCCTGCGCTTCTTTGATTCTTTGTCTTATTGTTTTCATTTTCTCTTCTATTTCTTGTATCGCTTCTGGTCCCACCAGGACCCTATCCTCAAGCTAATCCCAACTCAAAGGTGTCTGACACGGTCACCCATAAAGAAACTCGAAAGGCACCATCTTAATGGTGCTTTGGTAACTGTTGTTGTAAGCGAACTCCACCAGTGGCAAGAATTCTTCCCAATGCTTTTGTTGGTCCATCACATACATGCACAACATGTCCTCCAAGGTCTGGTTCATTCATTCGGTCTGCCCGTCAGTCTTCGGGTGGTACGCAGTACTAAAGTTAAGTTGGGTTCCCAAGGCCTCTTGGAAACTCATCCAAAATCGTCCAGTAAACACCGATCCTCGATTGGATATAATCCTCTTAGGCACACCATGTAGCCTCACAATCTCACTGATGAAAAATCTAGCTATGTCGAGTGCCTGATACGTCATATGCATAGGAATAAAGTGAGCACTCTTTTTCATAATGTCTACTACTATGAAAATCGAGTCATGTCTCCTTGCCATCAGTGGCAATCCAACAATAAAATCCATCGAAATAACCTCCCATTTCGATTCTGGAATAGCCTGTGGCTGTAGTAATCATTTCGGATGCCTATGTTCAGCCTTCACTTACTGACATTCTAGACATCGGGCCACATAGTTGACTATATCTACATTCATTCCCTTCCAGAAGAAAAAGGGTTTAAGGTCTGCCCTCATCTTCATGACTCCCGGGTGAGCCATGTAAACTGCTCTATGAGCCTCACTTAGGATCAACATCCTCAAATCGTCGTTCAGCGGTATGTAAATCCGATTTTTAAACCTCAATAAACCATTGCTATCAAACGAAAATCCTTCAAATCTTGGTACCATCATTGTGTTTTGTTCGATAAAACCCTCGACCTCTTTGTACAAGTCATCATCACGTTGTAAAGTTAGAATCTTTTCACGTAGATTCGTTTGAAGAGGCAACACCAAAAAGATGTGTAGTCTCCGACTTAATGCATATGCCACTCGGTTCATTGTTCCTTTTATGTAAGTAATCTTGAAGTCGTACTCACTAAGCAATTCCGACCAACGCCATTGTCACGCGTTTAGGTCGCTTTGTGTAAAGATGTGTTGTAGTCCACAATGGTCCATTTTTAGTTCAAACTTTCATCCAACAAGGTAGTGTCTCCAAACCTTAAGGGCATAAATGATGGCTAACAACTCCAAGTCGTGCGCTGCATAGTTCTCCTCATGCCTTCTTAGTTTCCTTGAGATGTAAGCGATCACTCTACTGTCTTGCATCAAGACTCTACCTAAGCCTTCCTTGGATGCATCAGTGCATACCAGGAATTCCGCGTCCATGTCAAGGACCTTTAGTATCGGTGCTGTTGTCAACAGCTCCTTGAGCCTCCAAAATGATTTCGCGCATTTTTCGGTCCAAACAAACTTCTTGTTTTTCTTCTGCAATTCCATGATCGGATTTGCTATCTTCGAAAATCCCTCGACGAACCTTTGATAGTATCCTGCTAAACCCATGAAGCTACACACTTCTGGGACATTCGTTGGCGCAAGCCATTCCATAAAAGCCTTGACCTTGGCTGGTTCCATGGTGATACCTTCGCCGGAGATGACATACCCTAAGTAGTGAATCTTCGATTGATAAAATGAGCATTTGGACAACTTTCCATACAATTTGTGCTCTCGCAAACACTATAGTACCAAGCGTAAGTGCTTGTCATGATCCTCCGTCATCCGAGAGTAAATCAAAATATTGTCAATGAATACTTGGATGAACTTGTCCAAGTACTCACAGAACACCCCGTTCATCAAACTCATAAATACCCCTGGGGCATTTGTCAGTCCAAACAATAAAGCAATAAACTCGTATTGTCCAAACCTCGTCTTAAAGGCAATCTTAGGGACATCATCCTCCTTGATCCGTAACTGGTGATACCCTGATCGCAAATCGATCTTTGAGAACACAATCACACCCTTCATCTGATTGCACAAATCATCAATCCTCGACAACGGATATTGATTATTGATCATAGCCTTGTTCAATTGACGGTAGTCAATGAAGAGCCTCAATGACCCATCGTTATTTCGTATGAAAATAACAGGTGCACCCCACGGTGACACACTTGGATGTATCAATCTGAGGTCCAACAATTCCTTCAGTTGCATTCTCAACTCCTGTAACTTTGGGGTCGACATCCGATAAGGCGTTCTCACTATCGGTTCAGTCCCCGGTTTTAGGTCTATAGTAAACTCCAATTCCCTCTTTGGAGGCATCCCAGGTAACTCCTCCAGAAAGACGTCTACAAACACTCTCACCACATAAAGGTGTTCTATACCTTCCGCTACTCCCTTCTCGTTTAACGTAAGGAACACATAAATCTTACATCCCTTGCGCATGCTCTTCCGAAGCTACAAGGAAGAGATGAACCTCAGGGAAACTCCTTGGTTCCGACCTACAATCACTCATCTCTGTCCTTCATCATCAACCAAGCTCAACTGTTTCGTCTTACAGTTGAGTATCGCCTCATGCGATTCCAACCAGTCCATACCGATCACGACATCGTAAGATCCTAAGATCGTGACGTACAAGTTGGCCCTAGTGACAAACTCTCTCAGGTTAAGGATACAACCCATAACCTTTCCTCCAACCTTTTGTTTGGCTCCCGAGGCCATCTCTACGAAGCTAAAGTCATCCTATTCGACTACCTTTACCTTAATCCTTTTTAGCACTGCACCATAAATGAAAATCTCGGTACCACCGAGATCTATCAAAATACTAAGGGTCTATTCAGCGATGGTACTTGTCATCTCGAGCACAGTAAAATGATGCTCTGCCTGGTGGTTATTCACCACTGCATGAATCCGATGGGCCTTGCCCAAATATCCCACTGTAGTGGGTCCAGCTGATCCAGATGCTCTAGTCCTCTCCACAGGGCAGTCGCACTGGTAGTGTGGCTCCCCACATGCCCAACACCCCTTCTTCAGTCCAGTAGTCCTGGTACCTAAAGTAGAAGATGACGGCCCACCAGCCTGGAATCCTGGTCTGTTCTGCTAAACAGGCCTAAAATGTTGTTGTTGCAGTCGACGCTACTATTGATGCTGTGGTCCCCGATAAGGTGTCCGCTGCTAAGGCATCGGTCGCCGAGGTGTAGTGAAAGTGTTTCCCCTATGGAAGCCACGATACCCTGGCGTATGTCTGGCTAGTGTCTGATGTTGTTGTGCACCAGATGACACCTGTCCTACTGGTCTCACTAGAGTCCTGGTCTGACCCCCACTGATAAGCTCCTCCTCTATTATGAGGGCCTTTTGGATGACATCATGCAAGGTTTGAGGCATCAAAATCCTAACCTTTGCACGTATGCTACCGTTAAGTCCGAACATGAACCTATTGACCTTAAGTTTCTCAGTGTTAAGATGCACAGCATACTGGAGGAGCTCCATAAAACGAGCCTCGTACTCGGGCACCATACGACTGCCCTGTCGTAAGGCGTTGAACTCATTGAGCTGATGCTCAATGAATTCTTCTGATAGGTACCTCTCTCGGAACCGTTCCTCGAACAGTTCATATGACACGTCTTTGACGACCATGTTCAACTATGGTAGGAGAGTCTTCCACCATAGAAGAGCACTCCCTTTCAGTTGAAAGACCGCCATGTGGACCTTCATGTCGGAGGTATAATTGTGAAGTGCAAAGCACATTTCCATATTCTCCAACCATGCCTCGGCGGCTGTGCCATCCGGGGCACCAAAGAACTTGAGAAATTTGACCTTCTCGAGTTCATGGTGAATGCTACCAGTACCGACTGGAGCACATGGTGGACCCTCAGGGGGTGTTGGCACCCTGGCCTCATCTCTATCCAAACGGATGATCAGTGCCTCAGACATGCGCTAAAAAGATCTCATCATTCCGACCACATCACCAACTGCTATCTTCTCCTACCCAACAACCTATTTTTCTCCCTGGGGGTTAGACCCCTCGGGTGTGGATGCTACTGGAGGCAACGCGCCTCCTCCCCTAGCACCCCGTGGTCTGCCTCCGTGGCATCCTCTAACCATGATTACCTGCATGAATACAAGTCAATTCAATTAGCAACATTATAATCAAATCATATCAACGAAAGTCGTAGCGATCCCAAGTCACGGGTTGAACCTGCTCTGATACCATATGTAACATATCCATCATTACTAGAACCTCAAGGCGTGTGGACCTAACTCCTGAAGGTGTTCGGTCTTTGCGCAAAGAGCAACTTGCACGCTCGTCAGCACTCACACAAAGCACCTACTCCATCCGAGATCTCGTTCGCCGCTATCACCCAGGGCATACCATGATCCCCTCATCAGGAATCATGTCATTCCCAGGTGATAGATGCGTCAATAACCTTGGCGCAACACATCCTATCTGGACCAAGGAATCTAGATAATCTGACGTGCTAGGAACCAAATACTAAGACGAAAACCACACCCATACCCCAACAACTAGTCGACGAAACGTCACAGGACGAAGACATGGGATGTCACAAGACAATACATGACATCGTCCTCACCCAACCAATCACCCAGTATAATCTAGTCAATGATTACAATCACTTTTAACATGAGTTTTCATTCTAGACAGGGCATGACTAAGTTACAACTAGTCATTAACTTAAATAACAACATTAACAATCTTAAGGTAGAAAATTATCATTATAACACTTATGAGCAATTAAATCTCAACATGTAGTCTAGTTATATTGATCGAACTAACAATACTAGCTGTCTAATAATATTAGAAGGAAACTACTAACTATTAGCAGGGCTGGAGCAATTTAGCGAGGAAATTAATATAGCGGTTACTTAACAATTAATATAGAAATAACAAGGCAATTACATGACCATTAACATGGCAATTAAAAGTGCATTAACACGGTAGTTTACATGACTTTTGTCATAACAAGTAATATAGAAATAACAAGGCATTTAAGGTCTTAGTTAACATTTAACTCACTGTGGCATTTAATCCAAAGAATGAATCTCTTGGCCATTTACATTGTTGTAGCAATTGTTCTGGCAATTAATATGACCATTACATAAAAATGAATCTAGCAATAACAAGGCATTTAACTAACTGTCATCCATTTTATTGCTGGCAAAAATCAAGGCAATTAATGTGACCATTACATAGCAATGAATCTAGCAATAACTAGGCATTTAACTAATTGTTATCCATTTTATTTGCTGGAAAAAATCAAGGCAATTAATGTGACCATTACATAGCAATGAATCTAGCAATAACAAGGCATTTAACTAACTGTTATCCATTTTATTTGCTAGCAAAATTAGCAAAAACGCATTGCCCATAGGGTGGCCAATCGTGCCCAGTCGACAACAACTCAACAATTAAAGGAAAACGAATCCAATCAACTTCAACGTAGTCCATCACTCAAGGGAAAATGCAGTCACAGTTTGAAGGCGAAATCGTGGTCATTACTGCAAGTCAGTTATGAATTGAATAGAAAAAAAAAGGGTGGGCGAATTCAACATGCACACAGTCAATTTTTATTTACCAAAACCGTGGTCATTCTGGCAAGTGAATTTATGATTTAAAAGGCTAAATTCGTGGGGGAATTCAACATGCACACAGTCAATTTTTATTTACCAAAACCGTGGTCATTCTGGCAAGTGAATTTATGATTTAAAAGGCTAAATTCGTGGGTGAATTCAACATGCACACAGTCAATTTTTATTTACCAAAACCGTGGTCATTCTGGCAAGTGAATTTATGATTTAAAAATCTAAATTCGTGGGCGAATTCAACAACAACAAAGTTAACATTTTCAAGAAAACATTGTGGACGTTAACAACCACTCAACAAACAATTGGGAGAAACAAATTGTGGGCATTAAGTCTGGTGAAAACCTGTGTAATTAAAAATCTGTGACAGCCAAATAGTGGGAATAAAAAGTTTGAGTATTAAATTCGTGGTGATGAACCATGGCAACAGTAGGGACGTAGAGTTATAATTCAAAGAAAAACGTAGAATGCAAGGAATTATAATTGTGGTAACAGTAAGGAGTTATAAAATCATTTTCATTCGCCTGGTATACCAATACAAAATGCAGACATGAATCAATTTGTTTTTCCCTTGCCCGAATACCCATACAAAATGCAGACATGAATCAATTCATTTTTCCATTGCCAGAATACCAATACAAAATACAGACATGAATCAATTAATTTTTCCATTGCCAGAATACCAATACAAAATGCAAACATGAATCAATCCATGTTCCATTGCCAGAATACCAATACAAAATGCAGACATGAATCAATTCATTTTTCCATTGTTAGAATACCAATACAAAATGCAGACATGAATCAATCCATGTTCCATTGCCAGAATACCAGTACAAAATGCATACATGAATCAATTCATTTTTCCATTGCCAGAATACCAATACAAATGCAGACAATAGTAAGAGAACCAAAAGGATTCAATCAGCCAAGGACAACTACGGAGGTAGACTACTGATATGTTTGTCCTTCACTCATCATCCTCGCACAGAAAGGTAGGGTGTTGAGATCCATAGGTCTATTAACGTCGAAGCGATGACCATAGATTAGGCTCCTGGATGACTGCCCAAGTGGGGACTGATGAGCTAGGGATGATAGGAAAAACCACCACAATGGTCACACTCAAACGCTATAAGGAGGTCAAGACATGCGGAGAAATGAAGGCCATGAGAGCCAATCAAACATCGAGCTAGGATATGAAAGAAATTTAGTCATCAATCTAGACAATCAATTTACTTACTCCATTAAACATGCAGATCCAAGCATAAATCCTACACAATCTACCATACAAAAATGAAGAGAGCGTATCATTGCCCGATCGCCTGCTCTAAGTGGCGTCCTGTGTGCTCCATCCAACTCCTGCTTGCCGACCAACGAGACTTCACCGCTACCTCCTAGCCAATGCTAGGGGTATTCTTCTTCCCCCTTATCCCCCCAAGCCGCAAAGGGGCCACACACACTATCTAGAGATTTAGCTAGCTCCCAGCTTGCCTCGAAAAGCCGAGCTACCTCTCCTCACCGACCTGGGTATCCCAACTCCCACAAGCTAAGTCGGTCAAGTAGATATTTCTGCAGCGTAACATTACACAAACATAAGAGATCCTTCATCCTTATCCTCCCTCCATTATATAGAGTTTCCAAGTCCTTTAGCTTCCCAAAATCCCATTTAATTTAATGTTTAATAAATTAAATACTAAAAATCCTCCCCGTACAAGTGTCACCCATCCCCTTCATTCCTCCATAAATTAATTTCTTTAATTAATTAATTACCCCTATTTCCCTCACCCACCTAGAGTCACTCCTAGAATCGCTCCTAGGTGTCTCCAAAATCCCTTACATGTTTTAATGACTTTCCCCATTATTAATTTTCTAGTTCAGTTTAAAATTAGAAATCTCTTAAATGCTAGATACCTTACTAAGTTTGACTTTTTGCTTTTTCCCTTGTGTTTCCCTTTTCTTTTTATGTTTCCCTATTTTCCTAGTTTCCTAAATATTTTAGATTTCCCTCTTTCCCCTTTTCATTTAGAACTCAAATTGGTAGGTGTAGAAATTAAACCTTTTTTTTTCCTTTTTCCTTTTTGATTAATAAATTTTAAATTATCATAAAATAATAAAACAATTATTTCCCTTTTTAAATTTTATCCTAACATATTTTTATGAATCATTTAAATTGTTTACCCCCTTCTCGTTACAAGATTTAATGAAGATTATAATTATTATTTACGTTGTTTTTATTTTTATTTTGTGTGTATATATATATATATATATATATATATATATATTTTAAAATAAAATTTTACCACTAGCATAATTTAGACCTAGACCTAAAATTTTCGTGTTGGGCAACATTTTATTAGGAAAATTGTTTTAAAAATTCTTATCATGTTATTCATCCTAAGGCCATCTAGGTTCATTCATTTATCATTAACAATGCGACGTGCCCTTCAGGACGCACTAGGTGCTCCAAGGGTGCCACTCACCTCATATGTTCCCTTGTGTGACGTGCCCTTCAGGACGCACCACGTGCTGCAAGGGTGCCACTCACCTCTTGACTGACTTGGTAGACATAAAAAACCCCTGGATTCAATACTCCACCAGGTGAACTTGTGGGAGACTAAGGGTCTCTAAGGAATAACGCCCCCTCCTTATTTTGTGCCCCTTAGAATCATCATGAGAGACTATCGCAGTCTGCCCTCACGACATCATGGGTCCTCTCAAACTAGGTAACTGTTAATCTATAGTTCGAGCCATAGCAGGAGTGCTAGTAGGCTATGGCAGAGCTGCTGTCCATACCTCTCCCTCAACCTCTCTGGTGGTCATGCGTGACCCCTCTACTCCACATGTGAGTCTGGTCGACAAGCTATCGTCAACCTGCATCATCAACGAATCATGTCAGAAATATATCCATAATCATATCATCTAATCAAATGCACTAATATCACAATAAAACAATCAAACCTCGATGGTACACTCCCCAACTCGATCTGGAGTCCAAGGGGTTAAATCAATGCCTCTACATCCTCTAGGTCCAAAATCCTACATACTCGGTAAAACCAAGTCAATAGTACCCATCTATGTCAATGCAGTAAAACAACATGTCACCAACCCATAATGCCTCATAATCAAAATCAATGTTTTAATAGCATAAAATCTGGATCACTTGTGAGCAAGTGTCCTCAAAGAATAATTTCGCTAAGTGCGCAAGAGTGAGATGTTACAGAGGATGATTATGAGAACAAACACATATTCAACCTATTTACTTACTCAGGTGATTTGGAGATCAATCACTTAATATTAGAGGGAAGGTCGAATTCTTTATGGAGAATATTTTGGGAACACATCATCACATTGACCTAATGTTTAGCAAGAAGTTACCAAAAATTCAATAATTTTCATGTTTTAGTCATTATATTTGGGAACATATACCGGGAAGATGGAAGGTTATTTTTGATAAGTGAAAGAGGGTTTTATCAATAACAGACGCATATACAAAAACCTCTTTCAGTTTTTACACGGGTTTCATGGTTTGGGATATTCAAATGAATCTTTACAACTCATTTTTCAAATTCATAAATTCAGGAACTTTTTTGTTTTAGTCATTGTCTTTGGAAACAGATCCTGGGAAGCTCGAAGGATATTTTTGAAAAGTGAAAGTCTTTTTTTCTAAATAATGGACTCATCTACAAAAACCTCTTTGATATTTTACATAGGTGTCATGGTTTGGGAGAAACAGGTGGATCTCTGAGCATCATTTTTCCATAATTTCGACAGTTTATTTTTCCTAAAAATTGCCTAGCCACCTCATCATTTCGAATTTTTGATGGAGGTTTTTGGATCGTTTTTTTATTGGATCTTGAGAAGATTGTAATATATTTATAAAATAGAGGAATGGAAAGAGTGAGAGTGGAGGGGAAGGATTGAGTGCAAGGGACCAAGAGAGAGAGATGCAGAAGTTGAACAACCTACGTAATATTTTGAAGATCATGTCAAGACTACTATGTAAAGATTTCAACTAATAACAAAGTTCATGATCAATTTTTTTCCTATATCCTCAGTTTATCATTTCTCTTTTTTCATTTTCTTTGATGTATTTTGCTGCTATAGGATATATGTATGCAATTCGGTGTTGAGAAGACTGTAGTATAGGATATACTATATTTTTCTCCACCGACCACATTCAATACTTATATTCATAGTTATAAAGGGTTTCTTAATGTTGATTATTCTTCCTTGTAAGTGTATCAAGTATCATGGTGGTTTTTTATTTACTTGTAGTCTTGTTTTCTTCATTTCTTATGAAGACCCCCCTTCTCCCCAAAGGGCTGCACGACCTCCCAGTCTTAGGATCTTCATGAAAATCTACAAGTTGAAGCATCTCCTCAATTTCCTGTTGAAACCTCTAAGAAAAATCCACGGGTCTTTGCAAAATTCTGCCCACATGAAACAGTGCTAGGCGCAAGCCTTTTTCCACATGACCACACCTTGTGACCACATGCGTATCCTCAAAAGGAGTTTCATGATTTTGCATGTTAGGTAATCATATGTGAGTCAACCCCCGACTCTCTGATTTCTGAAACCTCAAATTCCCCCTAGACAATCAACGGTCCTTATCTCTCCCGCAACTAATGGTCGAGACCCACTTCGCGAATTGGGACTTCACGTTTCACATAATTCTTCGGGTCCAGATCTCTCCGTGATCCAACGGCTAAGATCAAATCACGATTTCTCTCTTCGCGAATTTTCAATCTTGTCCTTGAAAATCTTTTGATTTGCAAATTCTGAAAGACCCTCACGGCTAATCAATGCGCAAATTCTCCTAGATCTAATGGGTCGAAAGATTTTGGCTCCTCCTGGATAAACCTTAACCCTCGATCTTATCCAGTCTTCAAAATTCGTTTTTGAAGGATTTCTCCCACTCAATCCTCTGTACTTATTCTTCCTTCAAACTTTCAATTTCTGTGCTCCACATTTGAACACTTCAACTCTTCAAAACTTATAAATTTTTCTAAGTGTTTCCTCTCGAAGCTTAAAACCACTACTCTTCTTGAGCTTCTGGCAAATGAAATTAAACCTCGTCCCTGGCACACACTTTCACTCTATGTTTTTCTTAAAATACTTTCTGGTACCCTCCTAGTATACCCTGCACTCAACTTCCTGAGCTTTCAAACTTTAAAATAAGTTTTCTTCTATGCGCACTCCTTGCACTCAATACACACACTTGCATATGAAATTCCCTTGCTATCTCTTCTGAACTTTGAGTCGAAAAATACTTATTCACACACACTCCTTGCGCTCTACATGCACTCCTTCCATAATTTACAGAAGAGAACCAATTGAAACTTATTCAATTATTCATTCATTCACTATGAAAATCATACATTCACAGAATACAGATCAATAGTCAAACAATATCAACACTTTACAATTTTGGTCAATTTTCTTTGTTCTATTCATTTCAAAGAAAAACCATAATTATAGTCGCTATATCCTATAGACACAAAAAAACACAACGAAAACTTGTCTAAGTACCCAGAGCCTCTTCACTCTTCTTCCTCCTATCTAAATCCTATTACATTCTATTCAAGTGGTTACCTACTCAGCTTAATTAATGCAACCTAATGAATAATACGAGCAATTATCCTACACCTGTAATACATTATAGTCATGTAAAGGATTTACAATTGTTTCATCCTTTCAGACGGTGTCCTAACTTCACAGACGACTAAATTAATTAACAACAAAAAAAAAAAAGATCTCCACACTACTACCAAGCTAATTAAAGGTCGGTTTTGGTTCCTTCAATGTGCTAAGGTGTCGACTTCACTTCCATGTCTGCCTTTCTGGATTTGATAGCGATGCTCCTACATCATACTCCTCTGGCCAAAATATTCACGGACTTCTGTCCATGAACTCTCACACTGTTTTTCCATGATTCAAAATATCAAGTTCAGTTACCCAACTTGAATCTTACACTGGGTAATCTTTCCACTTTACCAAATATTCAGGATACATCTTTCTTCTAGTTTTCCTTCCAAATATATGTTCTAAAATTTTCTCCATATGAGGTTTCTCTAATGTGAGCATCTTTTATTCCCACAGAATCTCTTCTTGATCATCCAATTCTCCCGTGTCATCTCTGTTATAAGGATACAAATCTGCAACGTTGAATATCAGTGATATCCCAACATTGTCTAGCAACTCTATCTCATAAGAATTTGCTACAATTTTTCTAAGGATCTTGCATGGTCTTATCTTTTTCATCTTCAACTTATTATGTGTTCCTCTAGGAAACCTCTCCTTCCTCAAATGAGCTAAAACTTCATCTCCCACTTCAAATTAAACTTCCCTTCTTTTCTAATCATCCTTTTCCTTATACCTTTGATTACTATCTTGTATCTGCCTCCTAACTTGATCATGAAGTCTTTGCATTTTTGTAGAAAAATATTCTGCTCCAATGCTCATGAATTCATCTTATTTCAATTCTCTCAATTATGCAACCCCTCTCGGTTGTCTTCCATATACTATCTCGAATGGACTTTTTCTAGTAATTCTATTAACTAAATTTTTAAATGCAAATTCTAGCCATGCCAAAATCTGATCCCACTGACGACCTTGTTCAGTGACTAAACTCCTTAACAAATTTCCCAGACTCTTGTTCACCACTTCAGTCCGTCCGTCTATCTGAGGGTGATATGCTTAACTAAAAGATAAATTAGTTCCCAACCTCTTCCATAGAGTCCTCCAAAAGTGTCCTACAAACTTAGTGTGCTTGTCTGAAACTATGCTTCTAGGCAATCCATGTAATCTCACAACTTCGCTGAAAAAAAATTGGCTATGTGTGTAGCATCATTTGTCTTCTGGCATGGTATGAAATGTACCATATTGGAAAATCTATCAACCACAACAAATATGGAATCACTTACCTTCTAGGTTCTAGGTAATCCCAATACAAAATCCATACTAATTGCATCCCAAGGCCTTTCTAGAATAGACAATGGCTGATACAAACCAGTGTTTTGTGTCTTCCCTTTTGCATTTTGACAAATCTTACATCAGTCTACAAATTTCTTCACATCTGCCCTCATACCTGGCCAATAATACAAACTGCTTAACTGCGCAAATGTTTTTCTATGACCAAAATGTCTGGCTAAACCTCCACTATGTTTTTCTTTCAACAAATTATCCCTCATTGAACATCTTGGACCTTGGTATGCACAATTGGCTTCCTTTAAACAACAATCCATCTTGGATCAAATATTTTGACCATGAGTTGTTATCCCTCAACAAAGGATTTTCATATGCTTCGTAAGCCTCCTTAAAATTTGAATCTTCCTGATACATATCCTTAAGGTTCTCAAACCCTAAGGTCTTCACTTGAAATTCTTGTACAACCAAACTTCTCTTGCTCAAAGCATCTGTAACTTTATTGGCACTTCTAGAAATATCTTTAATGACAAAAGTAAAATTCCACATGAATTCTACCCACTTAGCATGTCTCTGATTCAACTTCTCTTTCCTAGTAATAAATTGCAAAGCTTGATTATCACTATACAAGACAAATTCTTTTGGAATTAAGTAATGTCTCCATTTTTTCAAATATTGAATCACTGCATAAAACTCCTTGTCATATGTAGAATATTTCTCCTTAGTGTCATTCAACTTTTCACTAAAATAAGCAACTGGCCTATTATCTTGACTCAAAACTGCTCCAATGGCTATTCCACTTGCATCACACCTCACCTGAAATGTCTTTCCAAAATCTGGTAAAACTAGAACTGGTTGTTCTGTTATCTTATTTTTCAACACTCTGAAGCTTTTTGCATCCTCCTTTGTCCAATTAAAATACTTATGTTTCTTCTTCATAGTGTCCATCATGGGTGCACATATACCACTAAAATTTCTGATAAACTTTCTATAAAAACTTGTTAAACCATGGAAACTTCTCACCTCAAATATGCTCTTGGGTGACGACCATTCTTTGATTGCTCTCACCTTTTCTGGATCCATCTTCAATTCATTTTAAGAGATCACAAAACCCAAATATATGAGCTCTGTCTTCATAAAAGAACTTTTCTTCAAGTTTGTTAACAACTTATCTCCTCATCACTAATGTCAAGTGCTTTAAATGTTGTTCCTCTGTTTTGCTGAAAACTAATATATCATCTAGATATACAATGACAAATTTACCTATAAAGTCCTTCAGTACTTCATTCATCAACCTCATAAATGTACTTGGAGCATTTGTCAATCCAAATGGCATGACTAGCCATTCAAACAAACCTTCATTTGTCTTGAATGTTGTTTTCCTTTCATATCCCTCTCTCATTCTTATCTGATGATATCCACTCTTCAAGTCTATTTTTGAAAAATAGCTTGCTCCACTCAAACAATCCATCAAATCATCCATCCTAGGTAAAGGAAATCTATACCTGATGGTGATCTTGTTGATGGCTCTAGAATCTATACACATTATCTATCTTCCATCCTTCTTTGGACTTAATACAGTTGGCACTGCACATGGGCTTAGACTTTCCCTGACTAAAAATTTATCCAACAACTCATAAACTTCCTTCTTAACTTCTTCATTCTCTCGAGGTGTCAACCTATACGCTAATTTATTTGGTAAACTGGCTCCTGGAATCAAGTCAATATGGTGACTAATACTCCTAATGGGTGGTAATGAATGAGGCAACTCATCCACTACTATGTCAACAAAATTCTCCAACAATTCTTGGATTTCTTCAGGAAAATCATCCATAGAAGTATTGGTAAGGATAACTCTTGGCTTCCTTACTACAACAAAGTGCATTTCCTGATCTTTCTTGATCTCCTTCAAGAGTTCCTTCCCACTCATGAGAAGTATTCTTGTGCTCGCTTCTTCCTTTTCTTTCTTCTCTTCTATTGGAAGTAACATGTGGGTTCTACCATTCTTTTGCAAAGTATAAGTATTTTTTCTCCCATTATGAATAACATTCTTATCAAAATACCACGGTCTCTGATTTATGATTCTATGCTATTTATAATTCAATTATTCCAAGTGAGGTTTTATATAATTGGAGAATAAAATTAAAATTAATAAAGGAAAGACAAACGATAAAAGTAAAAGGCAATGTTTTTGTTTTATTTTAACAAAAAGCAAAGTAAGAAAAGCTAACTAAAAACTAGAAAAGTTAAACAAACTATGTTAAATTAAAGTAATTTAATAAAAAAAAACTTAGTACATAACACTAGTTTGAATAATAACCTTTTCGTGATGATATAACATTTTTATTTCTTTTAAAAATTAAGATATGATAAATCAAAATAAAAATAGTAAAAAAACAAAAGAGTTTATATACATTAGAATATTTAATGAGTGAAACATATTTACAGTTCATTTTCCTTTTAAAAGTTTAGGATGTAGAGACAACAAAATTAAAAAACAATAAATTAAGTTTATATACACTATAGTAAATAAACTTTATGAACGTGATTGTTACAGTATAAATACAATTAATTTGTTTTGTTTTTAAGGATTTTGTCTAACCATTTTTTTATTTTTGAAATCAAAGTTTTTAGAAATAAATAGAGAAATGAGAACTAAGGATTTTAAAGAAAATTCAAAGAAACATTTTATAGTGAGGAAAAACTGATTTTCATTAAAAGAACTTTCGTACAAATCACAAATCTTCAAAATCTATAAGTCTTTGTGTAGACTAGGGCCAGGTATATTATTTTTAGCTTTTCTAGACGAAATGTACAATAGAAAGACTAAGCGTAAAAAAGGGAAGAAGAACGTTGAGCCAGAAGTGGAATAGAGCAATGGTGACGAATTGCAAAGAGAAAACTTGCATACAGAAACTGATTAGCGCCGAATAAAATCTAGCCTAAATACAACAACTAACAAGCAAACCTTTATCTCGTGAAGGCCAACAAGCTCATCCTCGCGTATTCCTTTCACCACTTTGCAAAACCACCTGCTACCGACAATTTCGTCAATCTCTGCTGACGATGAAATGAAAGAATGAAATGGAAAAGTCCTCCCAACACTCACAGCGTACTCTCTGAAAATTCTGCCTAAATTCTCTTTCTCTAAATTCTATTCCTGAGATAATATCCCTTCAGAAATTTTGTCTACCTGTGACTCCCTCTAATAATCCCCTTATGTTGGTTGTGCCTTGTGACTCCCTCTAATAATCCCCTTATGTTGGTTGTGCCTTGTTTCTTTTATAGCATCAGAGGGACAGTTGGAGTGGTTTGAACCGTTAGGTTTTTTCCTTTTAAAACTTAACTAAGTGAAGGTACGGGCTTCAAACCACCTCTGCTCTTTTCCGTTTGATTGTAGATATTTAAAATTTATTTTTACTTATCCTTTATCCACGCGTAAGTTTGTAGCTCTGTTTCAGAATTTTCTATCTACATAACTCGTTTTCCAAAAGTGGAGTAAACTCCTCGCCTCTCAAATTTCCTTTATCACGCGATTGTCATAACGTTGAGCTCCTGGATCTAGCCATTCACCTCTTGCTGCAAATACCCTCAAAATATCCTCTTCTCGCTTCCCGAACATCCTTTGATGTGGCCACCATTCGATTATTCGATTTAGGCTATCGACCCTGGCTTAATGAGAAGTAAACTCGGTAACGGTTTACTTTTTGGGGACCTTGGCATGGCATGGCATAGAACAATGTTTAAAACATAACGGATGGAAAGTATAACCCTTGCATTGTAAAGCTTATAATTGAAGAAAGAGGCATGGACTTATCTTGGAAAAGTGAGATATATGGTTTAAAACATGCATGGACATATCTTGGAAAAGTGAGATATATGGTTTAAAATATAATCAAAGTTGCACGTGTCATGTGGAAAGGGGCATGGAGGATATTCCATATTGTTTGCTTTTGTAATGTCCAAAAGTCATAACCATGGTTAAGGTAAAAACATAGGAAAGTGAATCATAACATTAAATTTGATAGTGTCAAGAATGAGGGAAAGTGAATTATAGCAATAAATTTGATAGTGTCAGGAATGAGGGAAAGTGAATCATAGCATTAAATTTGATAGTGTCAGGAATGAGAGAAAATTCTTTTAAATTGTAGTGGCATATTGATGAGAGTGTGCAAAATCTTGCGAAAGTAGTGTGACTAGAGAAGGAGCCTGGCAACGCTTTGTTGGCTAAGTCTTGTTGACAACAATCGTCGTCAATAGGATGAAGCAACCAGAACATCAGTATATGTTCAGAACATAATATCCCATAGTGCACTTGGATTCAAGACTCCCAAAGAGATGTTCACCTGAAATAATCCTGAAGTCACCCATCTCAAAATATTTGGTTGTCCAGTCTATTTACATATTCTGAAAGAGAAGAGAACCAAGTTCGATCCTTCTAGGAATAAAGGAGTATTTGTTGGATACTATGAGGTCTCTAAGGCCTTCAGAATATACATCCCATGTTACCATAAGATTGATATCAGCCGAGATGTTACTTTTGATGAGTATGAAACTTTCAGCTAATCGAGGAAATATCAATTGGAAGAAGTCTATGAAGAATAACTTGTAGCTCCTAGAGTTTCAAAACCTAACAAGGAAGTTGCAGTTACTCCTGATGATGTTTTACCGAAGGATCATGATATGGTGGAACCTCTGGAACCACCTCATGAGATCATATCTCAAAAGAGGAAACCATCTTGGGAACGTGAGATCATTCAAGATGCAAAGAAGTATGGTTCTCCCAAAGGAACCATGAGACAAAGAAAGAATCCTAAGCCATACTCCAACTATGTGGCTTTGATGTGCCATCTCATTAATAAGGAACCTACTTTATTTGAAGAAGCCACTCAAAATAAGGAATGGATGGATGCCATGACCGAAGAATACCGGTATATTATGAAGAATGATGTGTGGGAAGTGGTTCCCAAACCAGAGAAAAAAAGATGTGGTATCTTCTAAATGGATGTTCAAAATAAAACATGCAACAGATGAAAGTATTGAGAAATACAAAGAAATATTTGTGGCTCGTGGATTTTCCGAGAAATAAGGCATTGATTATGAATAGAATTTTTCTCCCGTAGCAAGATACACTTCTATCAAAACCATCATGGCACTTGCAACCAAGATGCAGTAGAAATTACACCAAATGGATGTGAAAACAACTTTCTTGAACGATATTATTGAAGAACAACCACCAGGTTTCAAAGTACATGACAGGAAGACTTGTGTCTTCTAGTTGAATAAGGCTCTGTATGGTCTGAAGCAAGCTCTAAGATCTTGGTATGGCAGGATTGATAGTTTTCTGATGAGCTTGGGATTTACCAAGAGTAAAGCTAATCCCAACCTTTACTTCATGATTTTAGATGATGGACTAGTTATATTGATGCTATATGTGGGTGAATTATTCTTGACAGGTGAAGAAAAGCTCATCACAAATTGTAAGAAGAAGCTTGTCGTTGAATTTGAAATGAAGGATCTAGGCCCGATGCACTATTTCTTAGGCCTTGAAGTATGGTAGAGGCCAGAAGAGATTCTCCTTAATTAAGGAAAGTATGTTGTGGAAATTCTGAAGAGATTCGACATGATGGACTGTAAATCCATGTCCACTCATATGGAGATGAATCTAAAGTTTTTGGTTGATACTTCGTCATAAATAGTTGATGTTACTCTATACAGACAAATGATTGGTTCATTAATGTATCTGACAAATATCATACCATATATATGCTTTGTTGTGAACACCTTGAGTCAGTATCCGGTGGAGTTTGTTATCGCGCAATCTATACTTTCCCAAAGCCTGAAGGAAAGTAGGCTTATATTGGCGTAAAACAGAGGTATTCCTATCACTATCACCCTAATAAGGTACCTCTTTCTCTTTAGGAGAACAATAAATCTACTCCAAGAGAGACATCCCAAGACCTAGGGAGTTTGAGGAAAGGGAAAAGGTAAGGCTAACCACCCCTCTCTCTAGGTCACTCAAAACAGACTTTAAGTCTTGTTGGATGAAGCAAGGAGAATAAAGTGTACCTACCCCTTACCATTACAACAACAAAAGTTATGGAAGCAACAAGCGATGAAGAATTCTTCAACAAAACATCAAGTTTATAGAGATGATTGCTACCAATCAATGTATGAAGCAAGAGATAAATATATAACAACAATAATTAATTAATGAAAAATGTAATAACATCCAAAAAATGTAACTGGATAGAAAATATAACAAGATATTTTGAAGTCCTGAAATGATAACACTTGCCTCATACAATTTCTAGATATATTTCAATCACAAAATAAACTCTAACAGGATGTCAAAGATAATTGTAGCAACAACAAAATAAAGTAATGACAATAGTAGTAAAATATTCAGAAAAGTATTTAGAAAGGCAATTTAATGCTCACTTTACTCTTGGTTGATTGTACCTTGCCTTATACAATTTTTGGATTGATTTAAGTGGTCAAACAAGTTTGGATAGGCTGCAAAATGATGGTTGTAGTAGTGATTATAACAACAACAACTTAGTGGTAGTATTCTTAGACTAGGTTAGCAAGTTAGTTTAGGTTAGCAGGGTATTAGGTAGAAAGATTSAGTTTGAAGTTTGATGATTCTTGTCAAGAAATAAGGGTTGAAGACTARTGCCTTTTAGGGGTAAATGGAGTCAATATGGGTGGCTCCTTCTAAGGCTGCAAATTAATGATGATACACAAAAGTATAACAGGGAAACAATCTAGGAGAAGTAGTAACTTAATTCCTCCTAGATTTTGACCTCAAGAGACAAAGTGCTAGGGTGTAGTTACTTCTAGGCCCTATAGACTTACTCTCCTTAGCCTTTTTATGGAGTATAACTTATGCAACAATAACCAAATTCAAACCCTTAGAGTGGTAGCAATTTAGGGCTCTAGGGTTTCACTAGTTACTAGATCAATTTAGTGAAAAGCTTGGCAAATAAAAAGTAAGAAAATAACAACTTAAATTTCTTAATTCAAGCATTAAATACACCATGAAATATCATAATCTTGTATGAGAAAATAAAACCATACAATAAACCATTCAATAGATGAAAAAATGCAGATTTCACTTACTTGCACCAAGAATAATCATGAGAATACCATGCAAGATCACCATAAAACTTCAAAAAGTGATCCAAGTTGCAAAGATGAGCCTTAATCAAGAGTTGTGCCTCACAATTTCAGCCAATAACCCTAATAGGGTGAAAACTTCATACCTCTTGTCTCCAATGACAAGTTGTGATGAAAATGAATGTCACTTTGTGCTTATTTATACAAAATTTAACCTAAAATTAATTTCAGTTCATAATTGTTGGGTTGACCTGGCCAGTTTTTTACACAAATTAAATCTGGACAAAATAAAATTAATTTTCATCTAAGAATCACTCCAAGGGTGACGTCATGCCCCTCTAGGGTGAACTTGAGCCCCAAGTATGGAACATTGGGCGGGGAAGGTGAAGCGTTGGGCCTCCAAAGGCCTGAAACCCTTCAAACATGTGCCAATGCCTCATAAATGTCATCCAAGATGACAAGACCAGTTTTGGATGACGTCTAGGGTATCCATAATGATGTATAGGGCCCTCAAGCGATAGCATCCATGTGGGAGGAGAAAGATCTCTCGGGTCTAGGTCTGTCAAGGTGCCTTAAAAGGAAACTTCCTTCTTTCCTCTGGTGCAAGTTTTCAATCGCTGTCATGCCCCTTGGTTGGGGTCTCAACATCCATCGGTAGGCTTTGAGCCCTATGAAGGTCTGATCTAATCATTCCCTCATGTGCAATTTTCCACCAAGTAAGGTCCTGCAGCAACAACTAGTACGCCCTCCAGGGGTTCATAAGTCACAACGATCATAGCATGTAAATCACATCCAATAATTAAATTACCCAAACATGTGCATCAAACCCCCCTTAACCCAAACAAAGGCTCAAAGACATTATGCAATTTGACAAGTTAGGTTTGGAGAAGGTCTCAGGGTGTCCTATTGGGTTAACCTCTCTTGAGTTTGGGGTGTTTCCCAGGTGATACATAGTCCAAGTCATGTAAGTGTATGAGGTGGCATAGGGTGAATATTTGGGCATGGGATGCATGTGATAATAGGGAAATGTAGAGTCTTACTTGTGGGTACATTTATGGAGGGTGAGCTACACCTTGTCATGAATGCAATTGTTTCCTATCCCATTCATTGCGTTTACTCTTAGATTTATTTCTTTTGATTTTTTCTCTTGTGATTCAAGGAAATAGTTGAGGACATTGTCCTGGCTTGATGACCAGAGCTAACAATGATATCCACAAACATTTCACGGAAATGAGAAGTTTGGCTCGTGATGAGACCCCCTTTCTCTTGGCTATGCCACCAAGAGCCACTACCTTGGTTTGGTGACTAGATAGGTGGTAGTGTCATACCTCTACATGCCCATGGTCATAATAGGCCAGATCCGGATGAGACCTCCTATCCATCAACTAGTACCTTGAGTGTTTATGTTATCTTATGGGTCCCCTTTTCTTACTGAGAAGATTTTCACTGCTTTCTCGGGGATCCCTGGGTGAAGCATCTCAAAGGTTTCAAATTTGGATTTTAACTCTTGCCAACTACTTTTACCCTATGGGACTTTAACCCCTTCTTCCCACGAGTTAAGTTACAACCCTTCCTAGTGTAGCCAAACCCAATGCCCAAACAAGGATAAGGGAGATGAAAGGAATAAAGATGGAAAGTGGTAAGTATGGAGGGAAAAGACGATGAATTTTCACAGATCCACCCAGTAGCAACCCATCCTAAAGGGAAATAAACTTACTAGGGCACCATGTCACCCTTCCAGGTATGAATGAGGAAAATATCATAATTTCCAAGAAAACGTCATGAAATGAAGAGGGATTCAATACAACATATTCAAGTGCTTCAAAAATCAAAGTAATACATACCATGATCCCTGGACTCATTCTCTCACAGAGCAAGACTCACCACTACTTTAGGACCAGGCTGATGTGATGGATACTACTGTTGGTGATAAGTGGACTGCACTGAAGAAAAGAGGGGCCCTCCAGGGCCATGCTCAAGTCGGTTGGCTCTCGGTACTACATGTATAGGACCTATGGACCTTGAGACGTGATCTCCTTAGTTATCCCCAGGCTAGGGGATAACATCTAGCTCCAACTCGGGGACATGTGCTCATTGTAGAGCGCATTGGAACCTCAACATATCTGGTATGACCTATGCCTGCTAAATCTCAACAAGGTATATTAGTAATCCCTAGGGTGGTGATATCACCCCTTGTCCATATGTGATCAAATAAACAAATTAGAGCATCTCTAGTCTAGCATATGATTATGAGAATAAATATATACATAATGAAACAAGACAATATGAAAATTGCAACTACAACTATGCTAACATGAAATGCAATGGTATGTACAATGGATGCAAATTCTTACCCATTCTAACTTACCTATACTTACCTGTCAAATGCTAGGTATAAGCATACAACCAGTACAACCACGCTAGAAATGTATCATAATAGTTTCCTTTGTGCTTCATCATAAACCAAAGCAATGACATGTTATGCAAAAAATAAACATGAGTTAGAGCATGCATTATATCATAGGAAGTCGTAAAGTCTAGCTCATGGAGGCGGGAGGGAGGGAAAAAATCATGCAAATTCACCCTTCCAGAAAAGTGATCAATCCAGCAAAAAAATGGATCATGAGAGGTCAAGGAATCAAAGGGATGGATCAAAGAGTCCGAGGGTTGACTACCTTGGACATCATCACTCCCTGGGATCTGAGAAGGGATTAACAAGAACATAGAGGGAAACTGAAAACTTCTCAAGGGAAGGCTGAAAGATTGAGATAATAAACTTCTTAAGGAATTCAACCTCCCCTTGAATTCTAACAGAACGTTTTTCCCTAAAGAAAACTCGAAACAAGAGAGATGTTCCAAAGTTGCATCCTTAGTGACACACTGAGGTAAATTAATCGAAGGGAGCTGGACAACCTTGTCACAAGTATCCCGCTTCAGGAAAGTAATTTCCTCACCTTTATCAAAATTTGAGCACAACGACAGTTGATAATCTTATTCATAGGATAAATCTAAGTGCTCAAAGGCATACTCATAAAAATTCTCAAGGTATGATCGAAAATAATTAGGAGAACATTGCATTGGGTCATCCTTGGGTGCTTGGAAGACTTATGTAATTATATCATCATCTTCTTGCCAAATGTCAAAATTATTAGGAACATCATATGATTGTTGTAAAGGAAACATTCAAATATATCATTCCATATCATAAATGGCATCCTCATCATAACCAATCACATCCCACTTACGTCTTCCAACATGTATGAACTCATCAATATTATTGACCATGTCACTACTTTTATCATAACATGAAGGATTTAATGCATCGAAGGCATCCTCTAACACTTATTCACTTTCCAAATCATAAAATAGAGCATCATAAAAATATTGGAAACCGAAATAACTAACTGTGTTCACTTCTTGTTGTGCAAGAGCGTCAAAGGATTGGATGACTTCATCAAATGGAGTAACATCTAGTACATGATCCTCAAGACTCATCTCTTTAATCATATTTTCACCTTCATCAGAAAATGAAGGACCTATCTCTTCCAAGGGTTCCTTTACTTCTTCACCTTCTGAATCATAGAACAAAGTGTCATCAAAAACTTGGAAAGGAAAATTATTCACCTCATTCTCTTTGTCTTGTGCAGGAGAGATAAGATCTTGGAGAGCTTCATCGGACAAAGGAGTGGATACTAGTGCTTCATCCTTATAACTCACTTCTTTAGTCAAGTCTTTAGTGCATTCTATTGAATCATGGAAAAAATCTTGTTCCTCTTCAAGGGGTTTACAACCTTTTTCATAAATCTCTCCTTATATATCAAAGGGTTCTTGGTATTGGGTAAGGTACACATCCCTGAGATCTTCCACAATATTTGTGGTGAATGCTTCGTTCTCTAGGGACATTGTGAGATTTTGAAGGGAATCTTCATAATTATGGCATTGTGGTTTCACAAACTTAGTAAACCTACTGATTAGGTATATGAAAGATGATATACCCTTATATTCACAACAACCCTCAATCCAATCTTTCAAAAAATATGGCAAGGACAATATGAACAATTTTACTAGAACATCGTCTCCTTCAAAATCTATCTCACTTATATACTTCAAGAATTCTACAATGTGAGTAATTGGGAGGCCTTTGAATCTTGGAGAATTTTTTAACCATTCTATATCAAAATAATGCGGGTATCCTTGAAAAGTTTCAAAATCAATAGAAAGATACACTTGTTCCCATAG
>JASDQU010105764.1:48135-59725 GCA_032191745.1 Picea mariana | reverse complement strand
AAGTCCCTTTTTGCAAATACCAGAGCTAAAAACATTATTTTTCCACATATACGCGCCCTTCCTATATTACAACAAGAGTATACGCAGGTTGCACCGCTACAACCCACATACATCAGGAAATGTGCCCAAAATTAAAAAATGGTGTCGGGTTTCCATGTCACATCACAAAATCAATTATCCTTGGCCTTCCATATATTGGAAACGTTCTGACTCGGCCCTTCAGTTCCACTTGAAGTCTATAAATGGGCTAAATCCAAGCTATGGAAAAGAGGAGAAATAATTCAACTTTGAGAGAAAAGTTACTATGGAGAAATTATTCAGTTCACATTGAGTCTGCGTCCCTTTGTCCTTTAAGTCTGAACACATTGTTCATCCCCCAAGCTCTTCCCTTATTGATTGAGAGCTTCATTGTCTCTCTTATATGATCTTGCCTTTAGTGGAGGATTGAAGTGGTGGAGGCCCAGCTGGAAGGAACTTAGTTTCTCGGTTCCGAACCGCGTCGACATGGAAGTTTGTAACTCATTAACTTTTGTTTATTATATCTTAATAGAAATACTCTTTTCTCATCCAATTAATATCTCGCAAATATATGAATTATTATTCCATGGGCATAATTTTTATGAATGTTGATGGATTATGCTATTGAATTTTCTAACATTATATATTATCACCATATGCTTGCGTTGCTTGGTTGTTGAGGACTAGTTGTAGGTATATTGCTTTGGGTCAAGTGCTCAACGATGGAATTCATCGAATGTTTGGACGAGGTAGGCATTTTATCTTGTCTTGCTAGCATATTTGTTCATATAGCATACTTGATATTAGAGTTGATTCCTACAGTCATTTCCGTCTGTTGTGGTTTACCCTTATCCATAGAGAGATTTTCCTCGTAACACATGGTAGTATATGTGAAAAATAGGAGTTCTCATAGGATATTGGGGGAAAATATTCACAAGGAGAAATTCTTAGGGTTGAAGCCAGAGATATGACATTTGAGGATATTTGGTTTTTTAGTTTACATCCATGTACCTGTGGAGAAGAGGAAGAAGTTGGAGCCTTTAGGAAAAAATGGTATATTTTTGGGGTACAATGAGACCTCAAAGGATTATAGGATCTTCATTCCAATGTAGAGGAATATAGTTGTGAGAAGATATGTTAATTTCAAGGAGAACTTGGAATCTAGGGGATCTTAGGTGTCATCAATAGTGACAGAGAAGGAAGAGAAGAAAGCTCTGAAGAATGAGCAGTAGTAACAAATTCAAACTTCAGGTGGGGAGGAGGAGTTATCCCCTTCCAGTCCTATCAGGAGACCCATGTGGCTATTATAGAAATTGAGGGATGCTAGTGAGGCTCCTAGGAGTTTGGTCAGAGAGCGCAATCCTTCAAGGATGTTTTTGAACTATATGGTGCTTATGAGTAGCATCATTGATATTGAGCCTTCCAGTTTTAAGGAAACATTATATCAATAGGTATGGAGGGATTCCATGGTATAGTAGTACACCTATATTATGAGGAATCATGTTTAATACATCGTGCCAAGACTGAATGGGAAGTCATTTGTGAGTTCTAGGTGGCTCTACAAGATCAAGCATGTTGCATATGGTAGCATCAAGAAGTTCAAGATGAGGTTTGTGGTAAGAGGGTTCTCTTAGAAATAGGGAGTGGACTATGTGGAGACATTTTCTCTAGTCACTAGGTATGCTTATATTCGGGTTGTTATTTTTATTTTTTCGGTTATGGGGTGGAAGATACATCATATGGATGTGAAAACATATTTCCTTGGAAATATTATTGAGGAGGAAGTATACATAGATAAACCTAATGGATTTTAGGTACATGGGAGGGAGTCTCATGTGTGTATGCTTAATAAATCCTTGTATGGACTCAAATAGGAACCCAGGGCATGGTATTATAGGATTGACTGATACTTGTAGAGCATGGGCTTTACCAAGAGTGAGGCGGATCCTAACTTGTACTTCATACTTGTTGGGTATGATGCACTCATATTGGTTCTATACATAGATGATTTTTTCTCACAGGTGCATAGGATATTATTGTAGGGTGCAAAGAAGATTTACCTAGTGAGTTCGAGATGAAGGACACTGAATTGATGCATTATTTCTTGGGATTACAGGTATGGAAGGTATGAAGAGAGATATTCCTTGGTAAAGAGAATTATGCAGTAGATATATTGAGGAGATTTAGGATGGAGGACTGTAGACTGATGGCTACACCTATGGTTACCAATATGAATAAGATTGTCACTTCATATTCAAAGTTGGTGGATCCCAGGATATGAAAGTAGTTGATAGTGTCCTTTATGTATTTGGTCAACACCAGGACAAATATATGTTTTTCTATGAACACCTTGAGTCAGTTCATGGTGGAGTCGAGGCAGCTTCCTTAGATCACAGTGAAGCATGTGCTCAGGTAATTGAGAGGTATAGTGGAGTATGGATTGAGGTATCTTGGAGGATATGGACTATATTTATAGGGATACTCAGACTCATATTGAGTAGGGAGTGAAGTAGACAAAAATATCACATTGAGGTGTTGCTTCATCTTGGGATAAATAGTGATTACATGGTTCAACAAAAAACATACTTCTGTAGCATTGAGTTTAGTATAGGTAGAGTATATGGAAGTGAGTATGGTTAGCTATGAAGCCATTTTTCTTCAAAAATTGCTTACAAGTTTATTTGATCAGGATTTGAATCCTACGATGATATATTATGATAATCAAAGTTGTATCAAAATCTTGGAGAATCCAGTATTCCATGACAGGTCCAAGCATATAGAAATCATATACCACTTCATTCGAGATAGGATCTAGAAGGGATCAATGAAGCTTCATTATATTTCAATAGATGAGTAGGTTTCAGATATTATGACCAAACACTTGGCTAAAGGGAAGTTTTTATTCTTCAGAGACAAACTTGGATCGGTGCAAAATACCTTCCTCACTAAGAGGGAGTGTTGATGTATGGTAGCATTGGACATGTATTTCCACATAGTTCTATGTGTCTAGACATGTGGAAATCATCCAAATAATTCTATCCTTGACATTACTTTAATTAAATAAATTAATAAAGTAAAGTGATTTTATTAATTAGATGAGTTGTTTAAGGAAATGTTAAAAGTAATCAGAATTTAATGTTAGTTATTGATCTCAAGTGAGGTGAGAATTAATCTTAATTGTCAATCACTTTGCATATTAGGGTTAGGTTATAACTCAATATTATAAAAGCAAGGCTAAGGTAAAGGAGAAGAGACTAGACATGAAACTTTATACTTGATAGAGAAAATAAGGAATTTTTATCAAGGATTGGATCACAAAGGACTGTGATTCAAGGATATCTTGGATAGGTGGAGGAGGAATTCCATCTAGAGATCAGGTCAAGGAGAAGAGAGAACATAGGCAAGCACAAGTAGGTTTCAACAAAGAGAATCCATGGGAGACGGTCAAGACATATAAATTTTTCTATGTGATGTATCGTGAGATGTTCCCAGTTGTTAGGCCAAGACCATTTTGAAACCAATATTTTGATTGCAAGTTGGCCCTTCCAGTCAGAGGGGTCATGGGTGAAATATTTTTAGTGTTTGATCTCAATTATGTATAAATACTTTACACATAAAAAATAATTGAAAAATATTCGTTACATAGTGGAGGTAGTACCAAGTTGTGAAATTTCCAATTAAGATTACATAGAAGAGAACAAATATGGTAATTAAAAGAAGCTTAAAATGAAAAAAAAGAAGGAAACAAGGTTTTATTCAAATAAGAGATGAATCCAATGAATCTCTCTAATTTGTAAATTTACATAAAATGATAGCCCATTGGGCTACAATGAAAACATAGTATCTTTGACAAAATTCTTCCAAAATCCTCTCCCCGTTTACATTAATTGTGTGCTTCTTTTATAACCATTTGAGGATTTGTTTAATTTCCTCGATATTTGGCTTTAAATATTTTATAGCCGTTTGAGAATTTGTTTAATTTCATTGATATTACATTCCTTTAGGTAGTGTACATTAGCATCAGTGGAGACAGACACACATATGTGGGTTTACTTAAGTAAAGGTGCATACAACTCAAAAATCATGTCAAATATGAGTTGTACAACATATCATACTTCGTCAGGTTTGTCTATAGTTGTATTTCTCTCAATGGACCATTATCCCTATTACAAGGGCCCTTATTTTATCATAGTAAAATCATATTAGCATTGGTTTTCCCTCTAGGTTTTTTCCAGTGGTACCTACCCAAAAATATTGTTGTTTATGTGTGCATGATCTGGTTTCCATTATTTCTTCCACTATATTTATTTGAGTTGAATATTCCTACAGTGTATTTTTGTTTTGTGAGTTGTTAATATGATTTACAGTAAGGAAATTACTAGATAAAAAGATACCTAGGTGTTGGAGTAAGTATTTCAATAGATTGTGATATGGAGGGTCCTTCTCTTCTTTATCCATGTCATGTGCATGAATGTTGGAGCTAGTGAATAATGCTCCTGCAGAATTTCCACTTGAGATCAAATGGCGTATACCTCATCGTGTTGTTGACTCATGGTTGTCTGATGCTAAATGAGAATATCCAATATGAAGGAGACATGTGTGGATAATCCTTCATAGGAAATTTGAAATTGCTGAAGGGATTTCCATAGATCTTCATTATCATCACCCTGATCCTAGAGATTGATTCTACCTCGAGGCATTTGGACTAGAGATATCTTGGATATATGACATAATATGCATGAGGCGTATGAAACCAATAGGAAAATCTCAAGACAGAGAGTCCAAATATTCCTGATAAAAAAATCCTGAGTGATGCGCGTGCACTTCCTCACGACGATTGAAAAGTGTCATGCCAAGAGCGGGTAGAAATCGTAACTCCATTGAATGATAATCTCATTAGCATGAAGCTAAATAAATATACAATAATGCAACTATTGGTCTTCTCTAAGGTATGATTATTTGTATCACCTATGACCCCTCATATGTACATTACTATTACAAAGACCAAAATCCTAAGGATTACGTGTCCAACATTCCCCCCTAAATCCAAAGGGTTGTTTCTGAGTCCAAGCATCATTCTGAACTTCTCAATTTTTTCTCTTCCAAGCACTTTGGTGAAGATGTATGCAATTTGCTCATTTTTGGAACAATATATCAAGTGAATAGTCTTGGCCTCTACATGATATCAAATCAAGTGATACTTTGTGTTGATGCGCTTAGTTTGATCATGGAATACGATATTCTTGGCCAACTTAATTGCAGAAGTATTGTCAACTAGAAGAGGAGTATAATTCACTTGTTTCTCTTGCAAATATTCAAGTATTTTCTTGAGACACACAATCTCCTTTGTCGCTTCTGTAGGTGCCACATATTCTGGATATGTTGTGGAATCCATTGGAACTGATTGTTTGTGTGATCTCCAAGAGACATATGTTGATCCAAGACTCATGATATATCTTTAAGTTGATACTCCATTTTCCTTATCCCCATCAAATTCTGAATTAGAATATCCTATCAGTTTGAATTCATCTACCTATGAGTACTTGAGTCCAAAATATTAAGTTCCTTTCAAGTATTTTAGAACTCTTTTTGCAACAGACCAATGTCCTTCACAAGGATTTTGCATGAACTTGGAAAGAATCCCAACACCAAATGAAATTTTAGGTCTAGTGGTAGTAAGATAGATAATACTTCCCTCAAGTTGTCTATACGCGGTTGCATCCTCAAATTCATTTCCTTCTTTTGATGTGAATTTCAAATTTTGTTCCATTGGAGTAGAAATATGATTGCACTCATCTATGCCAAACTTGTTCAACAATTCTCCAATGTACTTCTTTTGGGAGATGAATATGTACTTTGGATTTTGAATCACTTCAATTCCCAAATAGTAGTGAAGATGTCACAAATATTTCATCTTGACGTCATTATTCAACTCTTACTTTATGGATGCAATGTATTTCTCATCGTTCTCTATTATCAACAAATCATCTACATATACTACAAGACATACAACCGTTTCCAACTTTCTTGACAAACAAAGTTGCATCGTCAATATTGAAATGCTTGAAATTCAATTTCAGTAGATGCTCGGTTAAATTTTCAAACCATGCTCGCGGTGCTGGTTTACCATATGAAGATTTGATGAGCTTGCATACCTTGTGTTCTTGTTCCTTCACAACAAAGACTTCTGGTTGAGACATGAACACATTCTCTTTCAAGACTCCATTCAATAAAGTAGTCTTCACGTCCATTTGATGAATATTCCATCCATTTTGTGATGCCATGAAAACTAGAGTGCAAATGGTATCCCATTTTGTTGTGGGGGAAAAAGTATACTCATAATAAACACATTCTTTCTGTGCAAATCCTTTTTCCATGAGGATTGGTTTGTGTTTGTCAAGTGAGCCATTGATCCAGAATATATTTGCAGAATGAAATGAATATAGATTATTATCAAAATATGCTTAACACATAATAACAGATATACAGTAAAATTGGTTTCTATTCAATAATGAAATAAGATAAAACTGTAGCGGAAACAAGCTTGCTAGAATGGTGGTGGCTTATCTCTAAGAAGAGATGCGATGACTACGTTCATTCGCAAGAAGATGATTACAATGAGGCTTTGAAGGCATTTTTACAATAAACAAGAATGTCAAAAACCCTAGACATCCAAAAAATCTAACCCTAGGATATGAAGCGTCAAAAGTCACGTGGGCCCTGTTTGGGTAAGTTAGTACATCAACTTCTCGGGGTCGTAACTTTTTCATACGATCTCCATTTTAGGCGCATGGTATCCTGCTGGAAAGGTCTATCCAAGGACTACACACATTTCCTTTAGAATCTAGCCCCTTCTACATTTTGACTATGACAAACCCTAAAAACGTTGTTTAGGGCCTCAAAACAACCCAGAAGTTAGGGACCCGAAAACTAGGAAAAAACTGCCAAACTAGAAAATTGCCAAAATGAGCTAGTTGGAATAGGTGGGAGGACGCTAACATCCATATGGATCAATTTATCCTTGGAAGAAATGAGTTAACCAATGAAATGAATGGGGACCAATTTTTGCAACAGTCTCAAGCAAGCTCCATGTCTTCCCATTCTGGATATTCTGCAATGACCAATTTGGAAAGCTTCTCAAAACTACTAAGTACCATAAATAAATTAGCAAATCAACAAATTATCATGGAGAATTTGGAGTTTGTACACCATGTAAAAAAAAATGTTTGGTACACTTCAGAATGTTCTAGGAGAATTTTTCCCTGACGGTATCCAGGATTTTGTGAGTGGGAATATTCAAGTGCCCATTTTTCCAACGATGCCCATCTTACTAACTTCATCTATAAATATATCCTCATCATGTGCAATAAAGGAACCTTCCTTTCAAAAACAATATAATCAGGTCACAACAAAATTACCAACTTTGGGTGTTCTAGACTGATTTGTAAGTCTTGTATATCTTCTGGAAAATAATAATAGATTTCCTTCTCAAACCCAACCTTTTCCTTTTCCTTCAATTGAAATGAAGAACATGGTGAATCTAACCAACATTTTAACTCATATTACCAATGCAAGAGAAACTGAAATGGGTGAGAAAATAATTTCGCACTTAGCTTTCAAGGAGACATACCGTTTCAAAAAGTCAGTTTCAATAAAACATGATAATCAACAACCATTATTCAGTGGTTCAGGTAAGACATTGATGAAGCAATTGTAGTTTCAAGGGAACATGAAATCAGATTGTTAAGAAAAAATCATCTTGAACCCTTTGCTTGGAAGTGATGAAATTGCTAATGTTGGAAATTTGTGCCATAATAGTTTCATTATGACCGTGGCGAGCTCTAAAAAACATTGTTTAGGGCCTCAAAACGACCCTGCAAGTCAGGGACCCAAAAACTAGAGAAACAACTGCCAAACTGGAAAAATGCCAAAATGAGCTAGTTGGAATAGGTGGGAGGCCACTGAAATCCATCTGGATCAACCATTTGATTTGTACTTTTTCTTGAATAGCCACTTACAACTAACTAGTTTGGTTCCAAATGGAGGATCTACCAACTTCCAAGTCCCATTTTTATGAGAGCATCATATTCCTTCTACATGGATTATTTACATTCATCATGAGAAGTGGATTGTTTAAAGGAAGTCGGTTCATGGTTAGTAGATAAATTCAAATCACAATCATATGAAACATCCATGTCATCTACATCACCTGAGTTTGAATTATCTACATTACCTCCATCTTATTTTGAGGACAATCTAGTTCATGTCTTCCCGACCTCATTAGGATGAACACTTTCAAGTGTTTTTGTGAGCCATTTTGGTGGACCTTTCTGAGATGGTTCAGGTTTCTCAAATGATTAATATGGTGCTGATTTTTCATCAAGCCTTAGATTTTCACTCTTCTCGATCACATCATCCAACTAAACTTTAGTTTCTTATGAAGCGGCATGAACTTCTTCATGTTGGGGTGATGGTGCTACAAAAGGAGATTCCATATATTGGCCCAAGATAGGGATCCTCCCTTAAAGATGTGGAATATCATCATCAAATTCATGATATATCTTTACATGAGTTATTTTTCTAGATGATCAAGCTGCCTCTCAATAGTTTCATTTTTCTTGGTGGATTTAAGAAAGATTACATCTATGGAAAGGATGAAATTCATAAGGAGTATTTTTTTTAAGAGCATGATATGTAAACATGTTTTTGACATAAACTTCACATAGAACTACATCGACGCCAAAAATCAATTTAACATTCTTAAAAAACATCATGGAATGAACCATATTCAGGAGTGTCATGTTCAGTTTGTTGGGGATTTTATGGAACTGCGGTTTGATGTTTGGTCCTACATTGGCGAAGGTAGATTTGAAATTCATTCGATGTATATTATCTTCCATTATCAGTGCAAAGAGAGCCATTACGAGACTAAGATTCAATTTGAATCCATACATGAAAATTTATAAATGTTTTAAAAGAATGTGATTTATATTTCATCAAGTACACCCAACACATCCTAGTGTAATCATCAATAAAATTCATTATATATTTATTTCCATTTGCATAAGGAATAGGCATAGGGCCACAAAAATCCAAATGAATCAGTTCAAGTTTTCTACATGCTCTAGAAGTGGAAATATGAAAGGGTTGTTTGTTGTGCTTTCTAAGGATGCAAGCATCACATTGCTTCAATTTCCTAGGAATAGTAGACAAACTAGAAACATCATTATTTCTCTAGAAACAAATACTATCATAATTAATACGGAAAAATATAGCATGCCACAAAAGACTAGATGGAATTATGCCTGAGTCATGATGAGAGAGGTATGCAGGAGTTTGTGTATGGGAAGATGTCCCATTCATCTTCAATACTCTTCCATCTTATATTCTGGTCATGACAACCATGTTGTCATAATCGTTTCTTATCTCAATGTTTCCACCAAACATATGAACAAAGTGGCCTTGATGTCTAATGTGCATAAAGGAAAACAAGCTTCTTGGTAGCTTAGGAATATAGATTACATTGTGCAGAAGAAAATTTGAGAGTCCAGGAAAATTAAGCCTAATGGTGCCCATTCCTAAAGGTTTGAGACTAGACTTGTATGTAAAATACACCATGCCATGTACATTGTCATCGAAATATTTGAATAAATCTCTTCAAAATTTCATATGAGAGGTCGCGCTTATGTCAAGAAACCATGCATCTCCCCAAGAAGAAAATGAAGTATTAAATAGATCTTCAGTTACTCCTATATAACAATAGGCAACAACATCATGTACGTGTGCTTTACCTTTCGATGATTTCAAATTTTTACCTCTATCTTCTTTGATATTATCCCATAGAACTATGCAATCAGTGGCTTCATGTGACCCATTCATTCAACAACATGTATAATGAAGGTATTATTTTTCATGGGGATTATGCCAACCCCCCCTGCATATGATATTCTTATTTATATGTTGTTCCTTACTTCCTCCATGTTTTCCATCAAATGAAGTGCTTTAAAGACCCATGTTGCCAAATGGAGAAAGTGTAGAAAGTGCACCAAAGGTACAATGCTGATGCACCATGAATATAATCAGGTTGCACTAATAAAAATAAACAATGGAACCAATATAATGCATTGTACAATGTGATGGGAGTCAAGAAAATTTATCATGATGGTCTGAAAACCATGAAGGAAGAAACATAGATAGTCAATAAAATTTTGTATAATGGTGAAACTATCTCACAAGTATGCCTGGTATGGGGGAAATAAAATATTCTTGTAGGACATGGATAAGAACATGAATTGCAATGATTAGTTCTTGAATACCCTAGTAATCTCACCAGGGACACCTCTAAGTATCCACTACTGTGCAAAAATGGAAAGATGGGTCACTCTCTCAAGTATATCTCTAAAACATTATTAGGGTATAGGAAAAATGGTCATCATGATCTCATGAGGGTGTTATAACATCAATGCGCCTCTACAAGAAAGTGTATTCTGAAGTCCATGAGTAGTAGTATGGTGAAGGTATTGATTAATGTTGAGATTTTAAACACAATGGACTTATTGTAATTGAAAAATGGAAGGGCGATGGAAATTAATTGAATATGTCCTTCTGCAAATTGTTTGATACCCTAATTCCCACTAACACTCGCCCATGTGAAATTATGTAGATACCAATCATGTTGTGATTGGAGATATCAGTCACCTTCTTAATGGATAAGAAAAACTTATAACTTGAAGATGTGAGTGTGAATATATAGTTGGTTAGAGAACCCATTTGGTAAGCAGTGCAAATGGATAGTCAGGGTCAAAATCGTAACTAGAAGATAGAGGTGAGTACGAATGGAAGGTTTGTTAGAGCACTCATTTGGTAAGCAGTGCAAATAAATATTCATGGGTCAAAATTGTAACCAAATTGTATACCAAATCATATGAAACTGTGTGAGTTGGAATAGTATAGGTCAGGTGAGTAAGGACATCAAACAGTAAGATAAGACAATGAACTTTGTGAGTTATAGTTCGATGGTGAGAGCATGAGAGAACCTCCCTAGTGCGAAAAGAGAAACCAAAACATCAATGGAATAAAAGAGACATGAAAAATTAGGACTTATCTCATAAATTAGGGTTTTGCATAGGATTCCAGGGCATGAGAAGATAGGTTGATGGTTCTGATTGTGGGTGGTAGCTAGGTCGATGGATTCTAGTTTTGGAAACCTAACATAAGGGAAACTAGAGAGAATATGGAAAATCGAATCCCTAAAGAGTCAAACTGTGAAGGTTGAGATGGGAGAGGGTATTTTCTGCATATGAGAGGAAACACTCATGGATTTATTTATGGGCTCTGATACCACTATCAATCTAGGAGTGGGTAGAAATCGTAACTCCACTTGATGATAATTCCATTAGCATGAAGCTCAATAAATACACAAAAATGCAACCATTGGTATTCTCCAACATATGACTCTTCCTATCACCTATCATGCTTAATATGTACATTATTGTTACAAATACCACAATACCAAGGATTGCATGTCCAACAAAAAAGGACGAATGAAGGGAGACATAGTTCAAGAGACTAG
>JASDQU010105763.1:165272-177800 GCA_032191745.1 Picea mariana | reverse complement strand
AAGTTCAAGAGTGATGATGGTGACTGTCCCACGTTAGTGTGCACAGACTTGGCAGCTCGAGGGCTTGATTTAGCTGTTGATCATGTTATTATGTTTGATTTCCCGCTTACTCCAGTAAGTTACGACTCTTTCAAGTATTCCTACACTGTTAACATATCACTTCAAATGCTTTGCAGTAGCTCAAACACTCATCACAATTTTCTTTTCTGCTTTTGTGTAGATAGATTACCTTCATCGGACTGGAAGAACTGCCCGGATGGGAGCTAAAGGCAAGAAATTTTATTTTGCAATCTGGTTTTCATTTCATTGCCCCAGCTATTATTTTCCGTTTTCTGGACAGCTATGAAAATAAATGCCAAACAAGGTGGGAAGAGAAGCAATAACAGAAAGGATAGTCAATGTATCGATCAAGAGAAGCACCATTGTTTCTATTTTGATGTCATTTTTTCACTTCTCACCCTAGGTTTTTGATATAATGGTCTTTGAGGAATGACTCCTCTCTTGCAGGTAAGGTGACAAGCCTGGTTACAAAGAAGGATATCACTCTAGCAAGTCAAATTGAAGAGGCTCTAAGGAAAAATGAGAGCCTGGAGGAACTTACAACTAAAAAAGAAATGTATGAAGCAGTGAAACAAAAACAGATCCAGAAAAAAGGGAACGAAAATGCAAAGCCTAAAGAGAGATCATCTGCAAAAGGAATTAAAAGTCAGAGGACTGGACGTACTTTGGTATCAAAGCTTGGTTCTAAGGGAATGTCAAATTCTGTACCAAAGAAGTATAGAAGTATTTCAACTACAAAGAAGGCCCAAGTGGTAAAAGTTTCCTTGACAGGTTCCAAGGAAAAGAAGACACTTATTCCCAAAAAGTTAGGAGGAAAACCTAAAGTCCAGAGGACTGGGCAGCCTTCTGTAGTCAATTCCACAAGGAAGCAAACTAATGGAGAGAAAAGGGTAAAAGGGAAGACAAAGGTATGGAAGACTGAACAAGCATTGACATCTAGGCTTTCTGTAGTTGGATTTAAGGGGAAACAAACATCTGGGGAGAAAAAGGGAAAAGGTGCAGTGAAGATAAAGTCCTAGCTTATGTGATATGCCTTCAGTAGGACTTTCTCAAGCAACACGCTGCAACATTAGTCTGGGCTGATCTTTGGCTCAGAGAATAATGCAAATACTGAAAAGAAGAGTTATGTACAGACGTCTGCACTTCTCAACCTTAATAGGACATTCAAGTAAGAAAACCATGAGCAAGTGTTGGAATATGACATGTTGACCAAAAGGGATTGTCTTTGGGTTTAGACCTCAATATTTAAATGGAATATTCTAGTTTTGTAAATATTCATTTATCATTCCCTGAATACATGCACTATTGAAAAACTTTGAGGGCTCATTGAATCTGAAAGGGAAACTGATTTTCATGGGCGTCAAATGCATTTGTCATTCTTAACCAGTTGTATTCCTGTTTTACATTTTTTGTTGCTCTCCAAGCATGTACCACAATGACTACTAGAATATCATGAAATTTTAATTTTGTTAATCAACTCTATTCATTCTCAATATACATCTCCAGTGAGGATCTTGAATTTTTATTGAAAGCTTTGATGAGAAGATTAGTTTGGTGAAAGAGAATTATGCTCATTTAAAGAAATTAAAACTCAGATTAAGGTTTATATTTATAGAATTGACAATGACCATGCACGTGACATTATTCCAAACTATATATAAATCTTAACAACCCAATATAATTGCAAAATTAGGTGTCTTGCCATAGAATTCTGCACCAAAGAGTACAAGGCCACCTTGACCTACAAACAAAACATAAAATAAGATATATTAGAACTACAGAAACAATAAAGTAGTCGAGTATTATTCAACTCTTCATCATCAAGGGTCCTAGAAGGACCCCTGAGAGTCCATGTGACAGAGGGAAGAATTTATTAATTTCTCCTAAAGTTTATTAGAGAAATTATAGTACAGAAAAAGAAAAAAACTAAGAAGTGGCGGTTATCTTTATGAGATGGACAATTTGTTTAAATGGAGGAAAAACATGAGTGGCAGCTGGATAGACAAATTTGAGAGTTGGCATACAGAACAAGAGATATAATTCATACAGACCAGAATATATATATTTGTGTTGTAAATTTTCAGCAGGTGATGCCCTCCAGACTAGCAGGCGGTCTATCATGTGACAGAAAAATATAAAAAAGTTGAATCAGACAAGTTTTCACAGGACTGCCGCATATGATTGCCTGCATGGAGGTCTGCCTGAAGGATCCTTTTGCTGTCATATGTGTAGATTAAGAGGACTTGTAAGAATATCAAGAATAAAAATGTGTTATGTTGTTAGGCAGTGTTTTCATACAATTGAGATATCTCAGAGTGATTTTGAAGTGGAGGAAAGAGCTGTCACAAAATTGGTAATTCCTGTCCAATGAAATGCCAATGTTGGTTATGCTTGGAATTGTTGCGTTGTGATTATCCCTGAAGTCCTGAGATGTTTGACTGGGCCACAGGTTGGAGGGATCAAAATGCCCTAGTTATAAGGGAGGATAATGGCAAACATAACTCTGTGAAATGCTAATAAAATTTCATAAATTTAACGGGAAAACTTATGTTTCTTGGAAGCCAAATCCTAAGTCAATTCTCGAATTCAAAGGCCTATGGGAGATGGTCATAGAACAAGAAGTTAGAGTCGCTGACCATGCTCAACAAAGAATTTCAATGACCAGAATTGGGAAGCACTGATGATGTAGAGAATGTGTATAAAGCATGGAAGAAATTGCATACTCTATATGAAGGTTTTAACAGGACACAGTATATTTAAAAAATAAATTATAAGGCTTTGAAAGTGCAGGAAGATGGACCATCAGTTGATGATCTTACTAGTCTAAAGGACACCTGGATCAGCTCTCTGCAGTTAGAGGGAAATTGGAGGAAAATGAATTCACATCCATGATCTACTTTTCGAGAATTATGTTAAACTTGAAATACTTACTATTGTTGCTGAAACTGAAACACCATATTTCGAGAAAATTGTAGTGAAGTTCTAAAAAAAGTAGCAAAGATGCACACATTATGATGAAGACAGTAGGGATAAGGAATTTGTTGCAAGATTTGAAGGCAAGGGACAACAGCCAAATAAAGTCAAAATCTTCATCTAGCATTACAAACCAAACGAAGAGAAGAAATGATGTAATACCCTAGGTTTGATACCCTGTTTATTGTTGTTTATGTATATAATGAATGGCTAAAAGTTGACAAATGTAATTTGTAACCGAACATTGAATGTTAATAAAAAGTAATCACCAATTACAAAAGAGGACAAAAGAAGGGGAGCTATGAATCCACAAGAGGGGAAAGACAAAGGAGCTTAAGTAGGCTAAGGAAAGAACCTTAGTAAGGGAATTTAATCCAAAGTCTTGTAAAACTTAATTATGTCCCTTGATTGTTAACTGATTACTTTGTTATTAAGCCATGGGGTTATTAGTGCATAAAGGAGATACGTGGCCCCTTTGTGCAATGCAACTAAAAGCTTTACCTTTGCCATGCAAGCGAACTATTGTGGTTCGGTTTTTGAAGGTTCAAGAGGGGAGTTTGAATGTTGGTGTCATTCAAAATTAGAGAGCCAAACTTATAAGAAATTATAATTTTTCTTGCGAATTATCCTTCGTTTGGGGAAATCTGGAGAATTGTCCCCGAGGAAACTGTTGTGTATATTGAATTTGAATTGTGAAAGCTACAACCATGAATTAAGTGATAATTGTGGCTGTATGGAATGATAATGGTTGTCTTTGAGGGGATTTTGTATTGTGGATAATTCCTTGGAATTCCAACAATGAGATTCCTTGACCAATGTGTGCTGGAGCCCTGGAGCGAAGTGGGATAGCTAGAGGCATTGCCAAGCGAAGAAGAGGATCCCATTCTCTAGGTTGTGCAGGGTTATGGGGAAGAGGGTTGTGGATTGTGAATTGTTGTATGTGTAATTAATGATCGTGTTGAAGTTTGAGTAGCTTCGAAGACATTCTTATTCTATCTATATTGTATTAGACCAAGTCAAAACTCTAAATAATAATATCATGTTGTATTTGTAAAGTCGACCCTATTGTGCCTTTGTAAAAGTCAAATGTAAATTAGAAAGTGTCGATTGTACAAGTCGGCCCTAACCTAATTACAAGGTGACTCAACTTGTATTTATAAGAGGCTATGCGCCTCATTTGGAAGATATACACAAGACAAGTTCTCTCTCTCAAGGAAAAGTGCGCAAGTCTTAGGAGACGCAATGACAGAGTAAGATTGTTTTCGTGGAGGATTTTGGTTATCTTTTGGAGGTCTATCTTTTTCTAGTGGCGTGCTACCCTATTTTGGTTAGGGTTTCTGGTCTATCTTCTATTTTGTGAGATCTCTTGGAGAGAGACGTTGTACTTGTTGATGAATCTATATTGAAGAAACTTTGTTGGGTTTTCTCTCCCAAGAGGGTTTCCCAGGATAAATCTTGTGTATACTGTGGATGCCTTTCTTTCAGTGATCTTTATGTATGCAGTTATTGTTCTAATTGTTAAAAGTTAAAGAATATTGAATACACTTAACTGCTTAAGTGAATTTTTAACATGGTATCAGAGCATGCCTGAAAGAAGCCATTTTCACAGTCTAGAGGAACTTGCTAGGGAAAACAACACCATAGAAAGACTCTCCTAACCCTAGAGCATCATTTCCCTGGACCAGTTTTACAGTGTCTGAAAAATTAGGGTTTCTACATAAAACCCTAGGTGATGACGTCACCTTCTTTCTGAAGGACGCTGGTCAAGAAAAATCCATCAAGGAGTTCATCGAAGGAGGACACATTGATTCCCCAGATCAGATCTAAAAAAAATTCGCAATTTGAAAAATTAGGGTTTCCTCATGAAACCCTAGGTCAAGGTGTCTAGGTAGCTGCAGACTAAAGTTGGAGCAGATCACCTTGGCATAACACACTCTCTGGTAAGATTATAAACCTTCTTTGCAAAGCTTTTATTTTCTTATCATCTTTTCGTCCTAGGGAAAGATGACTTCCAACACTAAGCTTGATGAGAAGCTTGAGGGTGCTGATAACTTCCAAGCATGGAAGTATAGAGTGATGCTCATTCTAGAAGAGAATGATCTAGAATGTTTCGTCAAAGAAGAAGTTCCAGAACCAAAGGAAGATGTGGCCAAGGCAAAACACAAGAAGAATTTGGTCAAGGCAAAGAGGATCATTGCAGATTCCATCAAGGATCACTTGATCCCTCATGTCTCATCATTGAAGACTCCAAAGCAAATGTTTGATGCCCTATTTCGATTATATGAAGGAAAGAATACCAACCGAAAGATGACAATGAGAACACAACTCAAGAGTGTAAACATGCAGAGTTCAGAAACCATTCAATCCTACTCCACAAGGGTGTCTCAAATCATAGAACAACTTGAAGCCATTGAAGACACAATCGAAGAAGCTGAACTGATAATGACTACATTGAATGGTCTCCCAAGATCTTGGTAATCATTCATTCAGGGAATTTGTTCAAGAAGAAAGCTAACTAGATTTAGCAGAATGGGAGGATTGCACTCAGGAAGAAGCTAGATTGGTAGCAAGAGAAGTGAAATTAGGCGATGATGAAAATCAAGCTCTAGCAACACACACAAGAAAATGAAAGAGCAAGAAAGAGGTTCACTCACACAAAAATTCTCAAGGGTCACAAAAGACATAAAAGTTTCAAAAGGATTACTCAAATGATAGATGCTACATCTGCCAGAAGATGGGACACATTGCAATAAACTGTCCCCACTCAAAAGTTCAGGTCAAAAAAGGAAAGTATAAAAGACATCATGCTCATGTCGTAGAAGACGATGAACCTGATCATAAGAGAGCCAAAGAAGATTATTCAAGTGAAGAATATGTATTGATATCATCTCTTACATGAACAATTACTCATGGAAGTGACTCATGGATTATTGATAGTGGTGCCTCTAAGCACATGACATGTTACAAGGATTCTTTCTCATAATTAGTTTAGAAAGATTCACCTCACAAGGTGAAGCTCGGTGATGACTATCAGTATCCCATTAAAGGAGTAGGAGAAGCTTCTTACAGATTGGATTCCGGGAAGCCTATGAAGATGAAGGATGTTTTGTATGTACCTCGTTTGAAGAAGAATCTCCTTTCTCTCTCAACATTGGATGAGAAATGATTCAGAGTTGCTTTCATTGATGGTGAAGTTCTCATGTGGCCAAGAGGAAAGTCTATTGATGATGCTGTGGTGATTGGTGTTCAAGAAGGAGGTCTATACAAATTGAAGGGACATTCAAATTCAACATTAGTACATAATACAATTACTTTGATTGAACTATGGCATAGAAGATTTGTTCACATACATTACAAATCATTACCGATCATAAGCAAGATGGTGACAGGTTTGTCAGAGATCCAAGTGAATCATGAAGGCATATGCAAGGGATGTGCACAAGGCAAGAATGTGAAGAACCTGTTTCCAAGTAGCGACAACAAAGCCAAAGGAGCCTTGGAAATTGTGCACTCAGACGTGTGTGGACCAATGTCAACCACTTCACTGAGCGGGTATGTATATTATGTTTCATTTATTGATGATTTCTCATGTAAAACTTGGATTTATTTTTTGAAAGCTAAAAGCGAAGTATTCAACAAGTTCAAAGAATTCAAAGCACTTGTTGAAAACCTTTCTGAAAAGAAGATAAAGATCTTAAGGTCAAATAATGGAGGAGAATTCACATTAGATGAATTCAAGGCATTCTGCAAAGAAGTTGGGATTAAGAGGGAGCTCTCTACTCACTACAATCCTCAACAAAATGGTGTAGGAGAAAGAAAGAATCGAACAATCATGGAAGAAATGAAGGCCATGATTCATGATCAAGATTTACTGATGCATCTATGGGCAGAAGCAACGATGCCCGCTATATATGTGCAGAACAGAAGTCCCCACCGTATACTTGGGAACAAGACACCAGAAGAAATGTTTACAGGTGAAAAGACAGAGGCCATCCACCCGAGGATATTTGGCTGTTCAGTATATGTGCATGTTCCCAAGGACAAGAGATTGAAGTTGGACCCTTCAAGCAAGTCAGGGAACGAAGGTACGATATATATTCCCTGGGATACAAAAAAGATTAGATCTAGTCCTTGAAGGTGACAAGGGTTAGACATTAGGCTATTTGGTTATTCGCCTGGTGACTCCACTAGTTTTGAAATGACAAGTTCATTTGTTGCTAAAGTGGCTGCAAGGTATGCTCCTTTTGATTTCTCATCTATACCTGGTTTTCCAAACCCTGTGCATAACATAGAAGACTGAGTAGATTGTCTTCCTATATTCAGAGGAGATAATGAAGAAACTCTTGCACAACACCTGATATATTTTCATAAATGCATGCATCAGTTGGGTATTTTTCACGTGGATGTATTAATGAAAATGTTTATGAGCTCTTTGAGTGGAGATACTCGACAATGGTACAAAGCCTTACCTATTTCTTGTATTTCTTCATTAAGGGGTTTTCATGTAGCTTTTCATGCTTACTTCAAGATCGTGTATTCAACTCACCTCCTTTTCAATAACTATTGTGAATAAAAATTTGAAAGGGAAACTTACTATAGTAGTGAGAATGAAGAAGATAGCCTTGCAAATTCAAACGAAGAGTTATCACTAGAAGATGATTGCACAAAGGCATTAGAGAATCGACCAAAAGATGCAATACTTTTTCCTGTTTTTCAATATAACAATCAATATTCTATTCGACATATGGAGGCATCTTCTTTCAAAGATGGTCATGAGTTACAACTATTTTTTACAGTTTCAAGAAGTCTGGTATGTATTAGTAAATTTAATCATTTTCAAGAAGATAAAGGGAAGATTTATGAATTTCCATATACTAAGTTTCTTTTTGAACACTTTTGTAATTAAGAACTTGAGTTAGTTATAGAACATAGAGAAGATTGTTTCTACAATAGTGAGGAGGAGAATGCATTTTTTGAAATTGGGTTTGAAAAGGATGTCAGTTATGGATATATTCATGAAGAATTTCAAGAAGGGACAGTGCTTGATTTCACACCTATTGATCAAAATCAATAGTGTTGTTGAAGGTGGTGTAATGTTTCAAGGTAACATTATTGATGATGTGTTGCCCCTTGTTTTTTATGATCAATCTACTACTCAATGGTTGGTTCATGAGGAATATAAGAATGATTCTTGTAAATATGATCATATTGTATTCTCCAACAATGATTTTGTTTTTGATGACTATAAAGTTGAAGATGTGCATATTTCTAAATTATCATCCAAATTTTTTTAAACAAGAATAAGCCCATAAATGGCAGTTATGACACAACATCGGAGCTTGGTATTGAGGAAGATCATTTTTCCCAAGTATCATCTCCAAAAATTTGTATCAGTGGACTGATTTATGATGTCTATCGGGATTTTGATAAGAAGACACAAACAAATGTATTGTTGTCCATGGTCTTAGAAGATAGAGCTTGAYAATAGTGAACAAGAACCARTTGAAATTTTAAAATGTGYTGAAGTTATTGTGCTTCCTCCTTTTTCTTCATTAGAATCACAAGTAGAAAAATATGAGATTTCACAAAGGAAGCTATGTCATGAACAAGAAGAAGAGGTATTTAATATTATCTCTTATTGTTTTCATGATCATGTAGCAACATATTTAGAGGTTTTTGAGAGCTAAAATATTGTGTCTTTTCTTCATTATGACTATGAGTTCCAGCTTATTTTTGAGTGGCAGATTTTCACATTATTGTTTATTCTAATGGCCAAAAGTCTACTTGAGTCTGGTCATTCCATCTAATGCTTTCATGGTTGCATTGGAAGCATGATTTTACTTGACCAGAGTAGTTGAGCATATTAGAATAGGATTTGATTATACATAAATAAGCTTGCACTCAAGCATTTAATTTCAATTTATAATTCAATATAGCAGTTTATTTGCAGTTTGTACATACATTTTGTTGCATTGTTAAATGATAAGCAAGATGCACAAAACAAAGAATAAGGTGGTTTCAGGAAATGGTTTTAGAGCAGACTTGGATAGTTCATAGGTTTCAGAGATTGGCAAAGGTTCATGAATTCAGAAGGTCACATAGACATATTTTAAGAAAAGTAATGAAGGCACATTTTCTACAGTTCTTTTGTGTCTCGCAAGGAGACATAATCCCTAGATGGAGCCTAATGTTGTAACCTAAATTGAATTCATTAATTTAGGTCAGTTTTTTCCCAAAATTGACTTTATTTCTCACGACTTAAATTCCTTTCAAGTCCAGTTTGACCTCCTTCATACATGTGTTCATTTTGTAAAATTTCAAACCCCAACCCAGTTTCAGTCTCGCTAATTTTTCAGCCAATGTTTAATGCCCAAACCCAGTTTTATAACAACAAATAAAACTCAGTAGAAAAATAATTTCAGAACTGAAACATGAGGATTCTAAACTTCGTTTATAACGCAGAAATAAAATATTAGCAACACATAAAACTCAGAAAATATTGACACAGAGATTTTTGGTCTAACAACGACCCTGGAAAAACCCACAAGGGGAAAACCAGTGAGAGAGGGAGTTTTTATTATTTAGGAGATTCAGAGAAATTTTGTTACAACATGTTCATCTTCAGAAATTTAAATGACAAACTTATCTAGCTAACCGTGCCAAGTCTTCACACAGGAAAATGAGCGAAACTCCACAAAACTCTTTCTAGAATTTTCTGCAATTAATTGCAAGTTTGCTCCTTGATTTCCGTGCCTCCAAATTGTTGTACGGTCACCTATAAATTTGTGCCAACAGTGTCATCCCAAAACAGTTCAATAAATGCTGTATGCCTGCCTTGGGAAACATGCCGAAACTTCCAGAAAATAACACAAAATCTTCACCTCGATTTTTGTGCCTGAATAACAGTCATATGCACTGTACTAAATCTGTACAATATAGACTATACTTTTCTACCTTGGTTTCTGTGCCTTTTTTTTTTCCTGTTGTACGAAATTTAAAAAGCCGTACAATACGACCTCTCTGCTCGGACTGTACCTTCCCTCGATTTCTATGCATGCTCTACTTGTTGTACGACCTGCTTAATCCGTACAATACGACCTGCATTTAATGCTGTACTTGCTGCCTCGATTTTTGTGCTATATAACAGGCTTGGGATGCGTGCCCTAGCTCTGCAAAAATGGCCTCTTCTCAAGCTCGAAAATTCTCTCTCTCTTTCTCTCTCAACAATGAACCAACAACCCAGCAATGGGTGCACCCTCCAACCCTAATCGACCTCATGAGGTAGGTGAGGAGTTTCTTAATCCAATGGCTGAGATTAGATTAGATGAGTGGATGAGATTGAGTGTCTCTTCACTCACCCCCTCATTAAAGTCATAAAGTCACCTTTTAATTCCCATCTCACAAATTCAATGACTAGGGTCCACATTAGGCACTTTCTCACCCCTTAGGCACCTAGGGATGAGAAACACTTGCCTATGTACTTTTTAATTAAAATTTTAACACTCCCTCTTACCGAGGAAAGTGTTATTCACCACTCCAAGCTTGTCCCTGAAAAATACAAACTTGCCTTTGCCCAATGATTTGGTGAGTACGTCTGCAACCTACTCCTCTGTAGATATGTACTGTAGCTCTACAACTCCTCTCTGAGCATAGTCACAGATGAAGTGATAACGAATCTCGATATGCTTAGAGCTATCATGAAAAACTGAATTCTCTGAGAGTTTGATGCAACTCTGATTATCATAGTAAATCACGGTAGGCCTCAATTGCACACCGAACAATCCCACCAGCAACTTGCGAAGCCAAAGGGCCTCACAACTGGCCTGACTGGCTGCCATATACTCAACCTTTGCAGAACTCAAAGCCACTGACTTTTGCTTCCGACTGAACCATGACACAACTACTGAGCCCAATCCGAAACAACACCCCGAAGTGCTATTCCTGTCACTGACACATCCTGCCCAATCTGAATATGTATAGCCAACCAAATGAACTCCATCTCCTCTCTGATAGTCTAGACCATAATCTACCATACCACAAAGATACCTGAGCACATGTTTTGCTTCCACCCAGTGCACTCTCCTAGGCTCCACCATGAACTGACTGAGAGTGTTGACAACAAAACAAATATCTGGCCTGGTATTGACCAAATACATCAATGACCCGATCAATTGACGATACAAAGTGGAATCCACCAACTGTGACTCAGAAGCATGAAGCTTCTTCTAGTTGGTAATCATGGGAGTGGTCATGGGCCTACAATCCTCCATTTGAAATCTGCTAAGAATGTCACACACATACTTCCCCTGTCCCAGGAAGATGTGTCCAGGCTCCTGCCAAACCTCCAATCCCAAAATTTTATGCATTAGTCTGATATCAGTCATATTGAACTCTGAAGCAAGGCTCTCCTTGCAGTTGCTGATGAGTCTCTCTGCTCCAGTAATGAAAATATCATCCTCATATAGCATAAGAATGAGAGGATCCTCTCCAACCACAATGTAGTATAGGTTGGGATCCGCCTCACTCTTCTCAAAACCCAACTGCTGCAAATAGGCATCTATCCTCGAATACCAAGCTCTGGGGGCTTGTTTCAACCCATACAATGCATTTTTCAGTCTACACACATGACACTCTCTCCCATGCACCTCAAAGCCCAATGGATTCTCAATATACACCTCCTTCTATATAAGACCATTCAAAAATGCGGTCTTCACATCCATTTGGTGGATCTTCCAACCCATCTCTGCTGCAATGTATATCACTGCCATGATCGAAGTGTATCTAGTCACCGACACAAAGGTCTCATCATAGTCGACTCCCTCAACCTGTGAAAAACCCCGAGCCACAAAGCAAGCTTTGTACTTATCAATGTTTCCATCTGCAACATGATTTAGTTTATAGATCCACCTAGAAGTCACCACTGACTTCCCCTCAGGTCTAGGAACAACTTCCTAGACATAATTCTTCATGATGGAACTGTACTCTTCCATCATGACATCTCTCCAAACCTGTCTACCAGAAGCCTCCTCAAAAGTGGAAGGCTCAGACTCCTGAATACTGCTCACCATCGCGATGTAGCTGAAAAACCTCTCGTGAGGTTTACTCTCCCTCACTGTTTGTCTGGGATTCCCCACCGAACCTTGTGCCTCCCTCAAAGTATCCTGAAGCCGCTTGGGCTTCCTCCTCTCTGAAGTAGTGTCCCATGGAGGGGACTCTCACTGCTCAACCCCACCTCCTGAAGACAGTGATTCTGAAGCAGAATATGGAGTACTTGTTCCTGAAACCTGTGGACCATTAGCCCACGAACTTGATTCCTGTGGCCCTGTCACCTGTGAACCTGTCGTCCCCAAAACTGGTGGCCCCGAACTCTGTGTCACTGTAGTCTGTTGCGGACTCACCTGAATCTGAGGTGAAGACTGCTCACCCTTCTCTGTCCCTCTAGACTTCCTAAAGGCTCCGTCCTCCTCAAATCTGACATCCCTCCTCAAGGCAGTC
>JASDQU010105763.1:115310-126505 GCA_032191745.1 Picea mariana | reverse complement strand
TCTTGATAAGCTATTTATGATAAGGAAGTTTTTGCTGGGTTTTCTTCCCCTAGAGGGTTTCCCAGGATAAATGCTGTGTCTATTGTGGATGTGTATTTCTCAGTGATCTTGTGCTTATTATGCTCTTATCTTTATGAAATGCAAAGAACTATAATAATGGCATAAACATTAACAAATGACAGGTTTCCTCGTTTTCAACAGTAGGTTTTCATTATTGACCCCTGATCGGGAGATTCCACCAAGTGTTCGACTTAAGCTCATTAATTCACACCCATTGGATTGTACTAGTGTACCTTGGGATTCATTGACATTAATGGTGATTTCCCTCGCACTTGTTAATGATATTCGCTAATGACCGGTAATCAAGTGGTTTCTACCATGTTCGAACTTCAACACATGTATTTGCATGGTTAGATTCGTACTATAGAGTGGTGGAGATGAAGAATCTAGATCTTTTCTAATGGATTCAGGTTGTGTTGGAGTATATTCAGATTGTACTGTTGCATAGATCCACAGTGTATGTCTCATGGCTATGTTAAGATATGAGTCATAATGGCATGGCTCCACAGTTTATGTTTGGTGGTCATGACCTGTCTTACTTGATATGGATATTTGCATGTCGACATTTATGATTTGAGTCATTTTTATTCTTAGTATGGGAATGCCTACTTGAGTGATGATATATTATTGTACTGTATTTCCTTGTTTGTTGGCAGGTTTCCTACCGACATGTTCCTTGTTCCAAACACAAACCTGACAAAGTATTTCAGCTATCACTCTGTTCTAACTTCATACTTTGGGGGGATCACTGTTACACATTATTTTCGTCACCCCTATGACCGTTAATGATGTAAACCTATCCTTTGTATTTAGAAGGATCAATGACCTGGATCCCTGAAGAAGAATGAAGACATATTTTCCTAGAAAGATGAAAATTATATTTTCCTTTGTAAAAACCTTATAAAGAGGGATTGTCACACTCTATTGAGTGTTAAGGGTGCGATGATATAGGATCGTTGCAGGTTGCACCACACTGGCCTGCGGTGTCGTCGCACACTGCTCGGTATTAAGGGTGCGATGGTTTTCCGTACGAATGAAAAATAGAAGCTTCTCAATCCTTCTAGAGTAGAATTTTCGAGGATGAGTTGGCCTCCGATCAGTTTGGATCTGAGTCACATCCCTGATCTCATGGGATCATCCTAACCTCCTCACCCTATCCTTTTTAGCCTATAAAAGGAGAGGATTTCTCATGGGGAAAGTGAGCTTGGGAAAGTTAGCTTGATTGGGTTTGAGTAATTTTTATAGCTTGGAGTTTTTGGGCCTATGTTGGCTTTAATATTTGCTTTGTCAAGATAGATTGTGAGTGACTTTCAAATCTACAGTCTTAGAATCCGTGGGGCAGAAGTGTGTGGGAAGCAAGGAACTGTTGGAAGGGACCTTACAACATCAAGGAACTGATTGTATTCTCCTTTTCATATCTTTAATACAATGATATATTTTTTTCCCATAAAATTGGTCTTATTTTATTGTATGACCCCTTGATCACATACATAGGTTTTGTTGAGTATACGTTGTTGCTTTCACTTCGTTGGCTTGTGTCTTTTTACAGTTTCAACATCCCATAAGCCTTGGAATGGAGCGAGGATGACACTAGCGAGGAAAAACGTCATTTAAAAGGTATGTCATTTATCTCTTGTTAGTTAGTATGCTTGATAATTAAAACTTAGGGAAAGTTTTATATTTTGTCTTGTTTTGTTATAGTTTCGGGGTGAAACTAGGGAGATCCGTTTGTGTCTGCACTTACCGATTTTTCCTATAACAAACATTGAATTACACACTCGCTCGATGATGTGCAACACCATGCTCATATGTGAATTGGCACTCCAACGCTCCCTCTTAAATTGTTAAGTAGTCCTAATATGCCCACATGTATAGATTGAGCATTGTAACTTTAATAACACTTTTATTTAAGTATCTTACAACTCTAGAGTTCAACATGGTGACAATGTTAATTTTTAGGATTAATAACATATTCAAAGCCATTCATCCATGACCCATCTCTCATAAAAATCGTTAATTGATGATCAATTTCTCACAATATCGAATAGTCCACTTAACACTCATTTCAATAGGTAATGCTCACATGGAAGAAGAAATGGGATTAAAACAAGTGAAATGAATCACATATAATCAATCATCACTTCTGAAACTTGCATTTGGTATCTCGAACTTCCAAGTAACAATTATATTCTTTGTGTTAAGCATACATGTTTCCTCCTTGGGAGTCACAAGTTCAAATCTGAAAGGAGTTAGGGTATGCACACCTCCATAAACTGGGCAATTAAATCATTACTTGAAGGGGATCCCTTGTCTACAAACAAGAGGGTCTCATATGTCAATATTGGGTCTCACTAAGATGTAAACTTAAATTAGATTATTGTTATTACAATTTATATATTGATATTTGGAAATGTGTTTAATCAATTAACGCGAATCTATATTTTTATTCAAAAAAAATTATGAATCCCAACTCTACATCAATATAATATAATTATCCATAAAACAAGAGATTTAAACCTTGCATCGTTTTCATATAAGAATAACTTTACAAATAAGAAATTTAAACCTTACATATTTCTCATGTAAGAATAACAACTTTATTAAATTAGTTTTTACAATTACAAATATTTTCATTAATATATTTAATTACGTATTTTTTACATTTTTTTTAGATTTTACTTAAAAATTCTCAAATCAACAAATATTTATTTACATTCTTGATTAAAGAGAATATAAATAAAACTAAACAAATATTTATTTGCATTCTTATTTAAAAAGAATATAAATAACACTAATCCCAAATCAACAAATATTTATTTACATTCTTGAGTAAAGATGATATAAATAAAACTAATCCCAATGAGAAAGGAACTAGGATGAGTAGTCGGTGTCATATTAAGATTGAAGCGTATTATATGAGTGTCCAAATTGCACATGGAATTGATGAATCCTTGCGGGTCAATGCTAAAATTTAACTAATTCATCATTGGAATTTTGACATATACACAAAAGTCAACCTATTAATAGTTAAGATCACAAATATATTTTTTCCTATATTGGCATTGAGATTACATTTCACATTAAAAATCCTCTTTTAATCAATCTTGGTCTTAAAGAGTGACATAGTCAATTTTGGTGAGCAACAAGTGTTGCATGGCAGCGTAGTCCCTGTCAGGTTGGAATGAGAATAAATGCACTGCTACAGCGGGACCGAGCAGAGACACGTGGAAAGTATCTTGAAGTACAGGTGGTATCCATGCAGATGATGAGAGGATGACTTGTGGCAGTGTGTCACAGGCCAACCACAAGACATTGGGCTGTTTAGATGACCCCCAAGGTTAATATGCGGACGAGACAGTTTTTTCCTGGGGTGTGTATAGTTCAAACATGGGACTTAGAAAATTTCCATCTCAATAACTTGCAGTAAATGTTCCTGGAAAAAAGGACCAGGAAGCACACAATTTCCTGACATCCAGCATAGTTGAAGGCAAAAAAATTTAGCATTCCGGAATTAGTTTTCTTTTAAATTTATCAAAAATTAATAATGCCTTGCAATAAAGGTTCCTGGAAATAAGGACCATGAATCACACACATTAAACATTCAAAGATAATAAACACAATTTCCCGACATCCAACATAGTTGAAGGAAAAAAAACTTAGCATTCCCGAATCAGTTTTCTTTGAAATTTATGAAAAAATAATAATGTCTGTTACATATTTCTGAAATTTGTTCCATATTTCTGGAAATTTAAATGCGTTTGTCATATAGACTGAGATTGGGGCTCCCACAGACCATAAAAGAAATAAGTACAAGAAATAGAACTGTAGAAAGAAGAAGTGCACGACGGTAGAGAGGAAGACCTGAAAAGAAGAAATTGGAAGTTATGAGTCTTTGGTTAGAGATTTCTATTTAAAGAGGTAGAATAATTGGATTGATAAAGAAAACAAGATGTGATCAGTATATACTGACTATGAAGCCGATGCGTTTTTGCTGCCATCGTCGACGACCACTGGAATCGTGCCAATTAGTTGTTGCCCTTCGTTGATGAGCTTGTCCATTCTCCGTTGCTTCTCATGGGGGCGACGTTGATTTAATCCCGGATTTCTATGTTGAAAAGCTCGTTTTCTAATTTCTTTAGATCCACAAAAATACTATGCAGAGTCTGTTCAATTTCTTCATTGTGTGCCGAATAGTCCACTAGCTAGTTCTCGACATCATCTTCACCATATTCAAGGATGCTGTAAAACATTTCTAAAGACAACCCCTTTAAAATATCAAGTTGTTTATCGAAGGCTTGTTTGGTCAAGGACAAGGATTTGAGGATTAAGTTTGGGTCTTGAACCTTGTTGGTACTTCCGGCTAAGTCTATTTGGGTCAGGTTTCTGAATAATTCTTCTTTCTTTGATATGGCTTGTTCACATGATTCTACAATGAGTTGTAGGTTCTTAACTTTCTTTTGCTAGCATGCTTTTCATTGTTTGATCCGCTTTGGGAGGGGAAATCCTCTTGTCCTCTTTTCATATCCAAGCCGTTGATGGCATGGTTGGAAAAAGGGGTCACCATCTGTTCATAGAAACATTCTTCACTTTTTAAATTCGTCTACAAATGTCTGTGCAAATCATTTTCCCTCTTTCGAAAGGAAGCTATATTTTGTGATGTTTCCTAGGCTTCAGTAATTAGCTGCATTCTTTTCTTGATGTTCTTCTCTACAAAGGCTCTACATGATGTGAGGAGGCTGGAGGATCCTTTTAACTTGGCTACAGGGGTAGCAAGCACGGTTTTTGCTAAAGGACTGGAAAACACTAGGGTAGCAATGAAAGCCTCCTCCAATTCCTTGATTCGGTCGTTCAGTCTGGAATTCCCCACTTCAATTCCTCCAATGGAATCGTCAAGAGAATCACCCGTTACGCGGTGAAATCAAGAGATTTGGGACGACATCATTTTCCTAAAGTTAATCTCTGTACGAGATTTGCCTTTCTTATTTGTTACATCTCTCTTTTCAATGATTAAATTTTTAGATTAGCTGTAAAAAACAACGCTCTGGAATATGAAGGATTCATCTTCGTAAAAAATGTCGGTCTGAACTATTTCCATTGTGGAACTATGGTGTATCGCATCCACGTGCGGGTCAACTTTCTGCAACAGAGCATCCATAGAAGTTTCAAGTTGCATGTGCTCACTTTCAATTTCAGGTTCTTCCGCGTGCCTTACAATGTTTTTTCTCTTCTTCGTCAGGGGAAGCTTGTGAGAACTATCAATTTTTCCATGAGGAGGGTTCTTATCTCCTTCTTCGATTGAATATTTATGGGTTGCTTTATTCTGGGGTGGGCCGTTGAAGTGATGCTCAGTGATGTCATGCTCTTGGAAGTGCTGGCCGGGGATTGGACACTCTTCTCACCGGATCCTTTTCCTTGTTGTCTGTACAATTCAGTTGCACTTTGCAATGTCTCTACCTCGCAATAGTCAGAAGTAGGAGTGTTGTCGTCACTGTCTTTGTCTTCGGTCAGGCATCTATGGAGAAAAGAGCTGCTAAATCCAACTGATAGTAAATGTTCTCAAAAAATCCCATTAGGGTCGAACCCTTTTAGCGTTTCAGCATATTTTAGGTTCAAGTTCTTGAAATGGCCTGCAAATCCGTCAATCTTATTGACGTTTCTACACACAAAGTCCTTAACTTTCCAGGGTAGAGGAATGAACTGTTTTTTTCTCTTGTCATGGAAAAAAAACAACCAGTGGCTGTATTGCCTTGCTATTTCTGTAACAAACATCTTGTCCATGATGTGTCATGGAAGGAAAGCAGGATTTACCTTGGAGTGAAAGGTCATTATTACACTGTAATTTTCCTTTTGTTCAAGTGTCCCCTTCTTGTCCAAAAACTTGGTTTCCTGGCCAGACATTCGGGGGAGCATCCTTTCCTAACAAAACATCTTTGAAAATTGAGACAAATCCATTAAAAACCTCATAAAAACAATGGGAGGCCTTGTGCCTCCACAAGGCCTGGTACCAGAATGTTACTGGGTCGAATCCATAGTTTATTTTCTTGGATAGAGACAGTTTCGGAAACGGACAACAATGCACTATTGCGAAAATCAAGTAGGATGACATATAAAATTTATTCGATTCTTTGAATCGTGATAGTTGGGAACAAATTTCAATGGAAATTAGCTTTGCCCAATCGAAAATGAATTGTTTATTGACTGTGAAGTACAAAATATAATTAACATATGGGAAATGCTTGACGTGGATTCATGTCCCGTTATTCTTGTAAACAACCAAGCAATTTTCCGGAATGGATTTCTAAAGGAACTGACTTACAACTTTGTGATATCTTCAGGAACTGCTGTCGGGTGTTCGAGGAACTCGGGTAAGAGGTCCAATCCGTTATCATGTTTTTCTAGGAATTGTTTGCAGTATTGTCCTCTAAAGGTCAATGTTGGTTTTGACAATCTTAACATATTGCAGAAGACATGAGGTGACAAAGAAACATGAGAATGGTCGTGGAGTGGAATAATTCTTTGGCTTGAAATATATTTTTCAGCGCACCAAGAGACCACCTCCTTACAATCAAAAACCTCAGGAACGCAGCCTACACGAGCGATTCCAGAGGTCCAAATCACTTTGTTCTGGATGGGACGGGATGAATAGTAAGAGTATGCCCTGGACCACTGGAAGTTCTGGTCCTCACGTCCGAAGACATTCACTGTATTGCCACAGAACTACTTTCGAGCTGCTATCATAAGTTTATGAGAACGTTGATTTTCTCCAGACGATGTTTGAAATGAAGAGTTGGAAGGGATAATATTGTCGAGCGAATTATATGATAGTAATTGCGACATAAATTATCAATCCGGAGTTGTAATCTTATGAGATGTACACAAAGTATATGCAGGGTAAGAGGAATTCTAATCTATGCTAATGATTGAAAAGAAACATGTTAAACTACTGTTGTTGAATCTAAATCTAAGAAAGCACAAAATATGCAACTAATCTATGAAAGGAAACTATCCTAATGCTACATAAACTTGATATTAAAACTGAATCTACGAAATCAAATGAGACATAATCTAACTATGAAAGCAAAAACTTAATCTAACTACGAAAGCATGAAATCTAGAATTAATCTATGAAAACATGAAAGTGCGTAAATTAAATCTAATGAAAGCATTTTAAAAACATCTACAACAACACACGACAAAAAGGTAAATGACAAACCACTATGAGAAAGTAAAATCTTGTATTAAAACAGTCCAATACATGACAAATAACGAAAATCACTATCTCAAAACTACAAGACTATGAATCAAAGCTCAATCACTCTATTATTCTATTCTTTATTCTAGAGAGAGGCCTCCTCCCAAATGAGGAGAGAACTCGCTTATTTATACATGAATAAAGATAACAAACTCATAATTACAGATCCACTTTTCTCTCAACCTATCCCTTTAAATCCTCCATAAATATCTTAGATAAGATATTCTATTCATGATCTTCTCCTTGAAGTTAGCTTGAATGATTATCTCCAAATCAAAGCTTGAAGATGAAATTTGAATTTGAAGCTAGGTGGTGATTTTTGACTTTGTGAAAATTTTCAAATATGCCTGCAGTCATCACAAAACTCATCCGACTTTGAGATATAATGAAAATATGTTAATTTTCTAATATTTAGTCACAAATTCTCTTAAAAATACTCAAAATAAATAATTTGGAAAATGGAAATGTAAACCCATATGTTTTTATGAAAGTGATGATAATTATGGTTTTATGGAAGAATGAAATGGAAATAAAGGCGATAAATGGTATATGAAAGATGAATAAAGTGTTGTATTTTTGCGACCCAACAAATATAACCCTGCACAAATCTTGGTCCAATGTGTGTGAATGGGAGATCTCCTCAAGACTTTCACTCATTAATGACAATTTCAACGACTGTTGCGTGATGCGCTGTTAGCATTAAAGACTAGTACTTGCATACATAGAAGTGTGAACATGGCGGGTACGACAATGAACAATTAAGGATTGGATATTTCCTGAACGGGCCAAAGTGACGACCTATGTTTGAGATGAACAATCGGAAGGGATAATACAACTCTTTGCAGATCTTGGTTTAATGCCTATTAATGGGAGATCTCCTCGAGTGTTTCGCTCATTAATGACAATGTTGATGGTTCCTGCACAGTGAGTTGTTAGCATGAAAGGTTACTAATTGCATATTAAGAAAGAGGTACGAAGGTCACGGGGACGAGAAAGAGAAATTAAGGAGTGTCTAATTATTGAAAGCAGTCGGGCGGGCCTCAAAATAGGGTTACAAGGTACAACCATTGGAGGTGAGGGCTCGAGGGTCAAATTGTATGTCTCATAACTTTTTGAGTGCAAAACGCATAACATGGAAGAGGGCATGATGGGACAGTCTAGAGGGAAATTTGTATATCACGAAAGTCTGGGTAATGTTTGCAGGACAAAAAACAATGGAAGTGAAAACGTGAGCCCACCTATTCGGGAACTCACAATCGAAAAAGTGGCTCAAGTATGAAATAGGGAAACGGCTGGGCGGATTCATTTTTGCTATTATATTGAAACTTGTAATATATATCCCATTGCGTGGAAAGATCTTTTCTGCATGTCTCTTGGCAGAAAAGAGAAAATAAGAGAAAATAAATTCATTTAAATTTGAGGATTCGAGCTTCATTTATATTTCACTGTCTCGTCAACGCTTTTTCTTTTTAATGACGGTCTGTACGGTTGTTGCATGATGAACTATTAGCATTAAACCTTATTCGTTGCATACTTTGAAAGAAGTGCGAAGGTGGCGGGCATAGTAAACAATGACTAAGAATTGGAGATTTCATGAACCCGCCAACCTGAGGATCTGCGAAAGAGATTCTATGAAATGGGCAAGTCTGGAAAGCGGTCGTAAGGGATTCAAAATTAGGGTGACAATGGTTCCCCAGGAGACGTGACTTCCCAAGGGTCAAATTGTATGACTTGGAACTTGAGTGCAAAAATGTGTACCATGGAAGAGGGGATGATATGGGAGTCTGACGGTCAATTTTTATATGGAAGAAGTGTGGGAGATCTCCTCAAGCCTTTCACTCATTAATGACATGTTTAAGATTCATGCATGATGAAGTGTTAACATTAAAGCTTGCCAATTGCATATCCAGAGAGAAGTAGGAAGGTGGCAGGGACAAGGAACAACAATTAATGAAGGTGAGGGCCCGAGGGTCAAATTGTATCTTTCGGGAGTGTTGACCGCAGATTAGGGCATGAAGGTGCATTCCTGCGGACAAAATGTATATCATGGAAATCCAGGTACTGTTTGTTAGTCGCGGAACATTGGAAACATAATGTTGAGCCCGCTAGTACGGGAACCCAAAATCGAAAAGTGTCTAAGTATGGAACATGGAAATGATAGGCCGGACTCGATACATAGTAAATGTAGCACATCATGGAGATACAACCAACTTGGGGCTAAGTATAGAAAGGAATGACAGACGGTCGGGCTCCTAATGAGGCATTCCGATGGAAAAATTGTATATCTTGGAACTCCAGCCATTGTTTGCAAGTCGCGGAAGATTCGAAACACAATTTTGAGGCCGTCAATCTGGGAACCCACAATCGAGAAAGTTTCCAGGTATGGAATAGGGAAACGATGGTCCATACTTGTTTTCGCTAATATATTGAAATTTGTAATAGCTTTCCCATTACCTGGCAAGATCTTCTCTGCATGTTTCTGGACAAGGTCTGTAGGAATGGTTAGTCCTCGAGGATTTTGCTTATTAATTAAGATATTTACAATTGCTACATGATGGCGTCTTAGCATTAAACCTTTGTTGTTGCATATTTGGAAAGAAGTACGAAGATGGTTGACATAGGAAATAGTGACTAGGAACTGGATATTTTGTGAACCTGCCAACCCGAGGATCCAAAATAGGGTGAAAAGGTCTCCCCAGAAGACGTGAGGCCCCGACGATCAAATTGTATCGCTCGAAACATTTGAATGCATAATGTGTAACACAGAAGAGGGGATGATGTCAGAGTCTGACAATCAATTTGTATATGGTGGAGGTTCGGGTGTTATTTGTAGGTCACAAAACAATGGAAGTTAATTTAGAGGCCTGAATAATTAATGTGCATTGGGAAGGGTGCGATTGTGGCGGGGATGGAAGAGAGCCATAAATGGTTTGAAATTTTTTAAGAATTTGGCTAAAGTGAAGCTTGCGATTTGGAGGAGCCCAGGGTGGAATTGTAGATCAAAGAATTTTTTGGTTGCAAGATGTATATCACAGAACAGGTGGAAAAATTTGGCTAAGTATAGACAGGAATGACAGTCATAGCAACAGATGCTTCAAATTTTTTTTGAACCCTGGTAGAGTGAAGCTTGCGAGTCCGAGGATTCCACGGTGGAATTGTAGATCACTGAAGTTTTGAGTGCAAGATGTATATCACGGAACAAGAAGCACCAGAGTTCGAAAGCCTCAACCTGAGAACTGCGGCCATAAAATAGGATAAGTATGGAAAGGAACAATGGTTGGTCGGATTCATCATATGAAGATATAGATGGAGATGAAAATCTGTCAGCACACCAACCCTGGAACCCACGATCATAGAAAGGAGACTAACTATATAACCGGGAAGTGATAATAGATGGAAAGAAGAAAAGAGAAAAAGGGCTAAGTATCTCACAGAACAACATCTATTGTTCATTTATTAATGCCAATATTTTCGAGCCCCTGGTGAGTTTGCACTAGTAAAAGCATAAATTGCAGATCAAGGAATAGGGGACATAAGTGTTGGATATTGCAAACCCGGGACCCAGTGGTCAGATAATTGGCTAAGTATTGAAAGGGACCACGGTTGGTTGGGATCATGGTGTGAAGATACAGATAAAGATGAGAATTTGCCAATCCGTGAATCCAGGAGGCCGTGATCATAGAGATGCAACTAAATATAGAACCACAAAGGGATAATAGAGGGGGAGAAAATAGGGAAAATTTAAAGAGAAAGTGTTTATATTTATTCCAATAGTATTCATATTCATATATATTAATAGATTATTTCTGGTCCAAATGTAAAGCATCTTCCAATTTGCAAGATGCCCGGTTCACAAATTTCGTTGAAACCCATAAGCAATAGA
>JASDQU010105763.1:95162-114061 GCA_032191745.1 Picea mariana | reverse complement strand
CATTAAGTTCCTAAGTCACTTTTCACTTTCTAATTTAAAGTTCACTTTACCACTTATAAAGTGACTTTATGAAAAAGACCCACTTTTAAGTTGTGGACCACATTCCTAGGTAAAAGTTTAAAAAACCCATAGGAACCACTTGTCCAAGGTACAAATCTTCATTAAAATTCAACATCTATTATATATATATATATATATATATATATAATATTACATTTATATTCAACAAAAACATGCAAAAAGACAAATTAGTTGCAAAATATATGAAAACATGCATATTTGTGCTTGTAAATGAATACTACATTATTATGAAGTTCGAAATGCCATCCATAGTATATTAATGATTATATTGAAACTATGAAAGAAAGCATTACGAATAAACAAGCAAGAACATTTAAACGACAAACATGAATGACAAGCAATGTTCCACCATCACTTATATTGGGATACACATCATTAGTATCATCCTTCATCCTTTGCCTCTTGTCTTGACTTTGCTTATACCTTGATCTTCTAGGGACATTAGTGGACACCACCCAATTTTGATGAAACTACCTAATCCTAGCCTTAAAATATGGTAGAAAAAGCTTAACATGCCTAATCAATGATTCTGGTTTGAGTGAAGGGTACATTTTTGCTAAGGCCATGACAAAGGAGTTTAACAATCAACACCACCAACATTGGGGTACATAGAGGGCTTGGTGGTCTTCATTAAATGCCAGTTCCATACCCTCATACCTAATAGAATCTAGTGGAAACGTTGTAATCTTGCCAATCTTGAAATCCTGAAAACCGTTCAGTCTGTTGAATTTTGAATGGGACCTAAAATTCTACATTCTCCATATGAAGTCCAATGAGGTTGGAACCACTCTCAAACATCTTGAAACAATTAATGGTAATGTTAAAAATTTAAGTAAAAGGATAAAAATGAATGACATTAAATGTCATTCATTTTTATCCTTTTACTTTAAGAATTTAACATTACCATTAGGAAGCGTCCAGGGAGCGTGGAGCTCCCAAAAGGGCAGGGAGCGTCCCAAAACTGCCCGAAGCACGCTCCCTGGACGCTCCCGCTCGGAGCGCAATTCCGAGCCTAGAAGCGGGGGGGGAGGGACGCTCCCTGCAACTATGGTCCCAACCATATATATATTTTCATTTTCATGCTTATCCCTATTCATGTTTAAAAGAACTATAGACTATTCATAACAGAAAAGTGTTTAAGAAATACTCAATTCAGAGCCATAATTAAATCATATTTAACAATTTTTGTAATGGATGTTTATTATGTTGTGTCTTGTATTCTACTCTAAGGATTTTGGACTAATTGAAATGATAATGGTAAATTAGATAAGCTTGTTTAGCAGAGGGAGTAACAGAGGAGGAAACACAGGTAACAGAGGGAGAAGAGGTAGAATGCCAAATGTATTTTGGCAGAAAGGGAGGCACAAGAGGATGAGATTTTCTATCCACTTTGATGTTAATTCAAATGAATATAATCAACTGGTGCAAACTGGTTACTTGAACCTTGGTATACAACCTGCTTTACCTCAACCCCCAGCTCCTCCTAGTGCACCTCTAAAACCACACCCCAGCGTCATGGACTTTCTCGAGCCTCTTGTTCAACCAATGAATGATGGTTGGGATAACAACCCTGTAAACCCTCCTTCTGGTGTTGCTCAGTGGCTTGTTAATCCCCCTCCACCTCCTCACACAGCACCATTTATTATATCAGTTGCTTCCATGGCCCATTCTCCTCCTAAAGACCATAGAGTGCCCCCCCATGAAGTCCAGATGGATAAAGGAAAGAAACATGTTACCTTTCCTAGCACCATGGCATCACAATCATCCTCTGTACATTCAAAACAGAAATCAGAAAAAGAAGAAAGTGGCAAAAGAGAAGTTTCCTTCAGTGACATGCATCCGGAAATAGTTAAGTATGAAGAGAAAAAGTCTTATTATGAAGACTTTCTAAATTTTAGACCAGGTGTGTCTAAAGGTAGAAAAGAAAGAGAAGAATGTTTCAAAAATAAATACCCTCACCTTTTTAAATTTGTATCATGACATTGTTATTTTCGAAATTGATATTTTATTTCGGACAGACAACAGGGATATGATATTTATTTTTGGAAACTTTAAATATCATATTACTTTGATATTTTGCGAGGTACAAGTGTTTGTTGATATCGAATATTTTGGACGGATGTCTTATCTTAATAGATTTTATGTTGTTGATATATATATATATATCATTTGGGAGTTACAAGGAAATTTTTGGAAAATGAGGAAGCGAAGACCTAGTGGGACCCCACCTATTATTTAAATATATTTTACCCTTATTATAAATAAAGTTGTCTTCTCTTAAATAAAAGTTAATTAAAGTTTAAACAAAAAGGTAGTTGAACTACCTAACTTATGTAGTAAAATACAAAACCTGATTTCAAAAAGAAGACATGTTACCACATATGTAGTAGAACCTAATTTTACTCTCAAATCCCCAAGCCAGGCGCAGCCAATCTTGCTGGTGGTGATCTATCAGATAGACTGAATATGACAATGATGCAATCACCTGCATGAACAGACAATGTAAATGGAGATCAAATATTTCCTATATAAAACGTTTCAGCTTTTTTTATTATCAACTTGAAAACTCAAATTAATACTTATCAAAACCCTTCACATAATCAGCACACGTAGTAAGACTATTATTTAATCCGAAATAGTGACATATCATCGTCATTTATTTGTGATTTCAATATGAAAAATAAAAATTATAACACTATTTACTATTCCATAGGACACTACTCCTATTCCACTCTAGGCACTTTTTAATTCTTCATCTTGGACTGTTTCATGAATTGATGGCATCAAGAGATTGTTTCGCTGCCTTAACCATTTCCTCCACAATTTCACATTTTCTTTTCATATTGATGACGATAATGATGATGATTGCTACCATCCACAAACCAACTTTGGTCTATCTAACCTTTAAGAAAAATGATAAGGAATTAATTGCTTTGCTTTATCATTTGTATCTATGATTGAAGAGATTGGAAATAATTTACCTAATTCGTCATAGTTTTGGTGAGTTAATAGGTTATGAAGATCGTTGTGTTACAAATATTTTGAAATTAAGATCTAATTTGGGTATACACAGGACACTCTAAGAGAGTGTTTTTCATCCTCCACCTTCTAAGTATCACAAAGTTGACAAATTATTTCTTGCCAAAGCATTTTAAGATTTGTCCAATGCCTTGTTTCACTATGGAGCTTGCAAGTGTTCATTCTTATTTTAACGATGTTGATTTTCTTCTTTAAGCTAGCTATATCAAAAAGATAATTTTGATCTTCTAGATTGAAGTTAATGCCCTCTTTATAGTACTTCAATTTTCTCTTATTCTCTGTTTCTTCAGTGCACCGCAATTCCTCCTTAAATTTAGATGCAATCATATTTTTAATGGTATCAATATTCTGTAGCGTGACCTCTTCTATTCTCCAATGGTTTAGCCATGAATTAGCATCTTTATGCCATCACCTGTTACACTGCATGTGACTCTGACTAGAGTTTGAAGCAAAACTATGAAGCCTCTTTCACGTTAGTTATCTTGGGCTTGGAAGAAATTCTAAAGCTGGTTTATCCTAAGTCATAATAGAATATATTTAAGTCAGAATTGGTATATTGATTTTAAGGTTATACTTGCAAACTCAAAGAAAAGCTTTGTTTATCATATCCGATCCACACTTATATTTTACTTAAACGAGCCCTGTTCTTTACAAGAAGTTGTAATCCAAAATACCCCTGGAGTTTGCAATACATCACATGAGGATGTTCTCAAATGTTTTAAGTGTTGAAGCAAGAACAAACCCTAGGGACCAGGTTGTTGAGTGATTTCCAGCTCTACTAAAACAGAGCATTCACCTTCATATACAGGTACAAACAGATAATCAGTCATCCTTTTAGTGTCAGGCATCCATAAATCACACAAGATTAATACTTTAGCAGGGCAGCCCCCCTAGAGATGATTCATATTCACCCTGAAGTGTGGAAAGTGAAACCTAGGTGACAGTGGTGGATCTTTCAGGTTTCACCGAATTGTCATTAGTGAAGAACTTGCACCCTATTGTGACAAATCTAGTGGTAACATTTTGGCGTCATTCCCGGGGAACAAAGTCCATTTCCCGGAAATCCGAGAGAAAGTTCTTCCACAAAAGTGATAAGTGTCCTTTCAAATCAATTAAAAATAATTAAAAAGTACATAGGCAAGTGTTTCTCATCACCTAGGCGCCTAGGGGGTGGGAAAGTGCCTAATGTGGACCCTTGTCATTTAATTTATGAGAGATAAATTAAAAGGTGACTTTATGATTTAAGTGAAGGGGGTGAGTGAATGGACACTCAATCTCATCCACTCATCTAATCCAATCTCAACCGTTGGATTATGAAACCCCTCAAATTCCCTCATTGAGTCGACTAGGGTTAGGGAGGCGCCCTCCATCTTCATTCTTGATGAGCATTTGGAGAAAGTTGAGAGAGAGAGGTCGAGCTGAAGCAGAGAAGACATTCGCTGAAGGTGGCACGATTTCCAAGGCAGCAAGCTAGCACACAAATCGAGGCAAGAGTACAGCAGATTGCAGAGGCTGTACAGTACGGATTTCTAGAGGCCGTACTACTGTTTGTATGCACAGAAATCGAGGGAAACTAGCAGATAATTTTCTGAGGAGTTTGGCATGCATTCCAAGGCTGCCATAATATATTTCCTTGCACAGAAATCGAGGTGACTGCTGGGAAGTTGGAACGATTTTCTGAAGTGATTTCCATACCACCCGTACAGCTAAAAGCACAGAAAACGAGGGCCGTACTGTTCAGAATTTTCTGGGCACATTTTTCAAGGAGATTGGCACTGTTTTCAAGGAAAAAGCTTGGGACAGATTTGAGATAAGTTTGTGAAGTTTTGCTGATAATATTTCTGCTGTAAAAGACATTTTCTCTGAACTCTGAAATAATAAAAATCCCTCTCTCACTGGTTTTCCCCTTGTGGGTTTTTCCAGGGTCACTGTTAGACCAAAAATCTCTGTGCATTTAATTTTCTGAATATGGTGTTGCTGATATAAATTTATTTCTGCATTAAATGTTGTTCAGAATCCTCATGTTTCAGTTCTGAAATTTTGTTTATACGCTGAGTATTTATGGCTGTCATAAAACTGGGTTTTGGGCATTAAACATTGAGAAAAATCAGCGAGACTTGAAACTGGGTGGGGTCTGAAAATTTTAAAAAATCTGATTTCAAAACATTCATTTGCGACTCCTCCTTCATGCCATAGATACTCCACGAGAAGTTCCTCTCATAAACTAGTTTTGAGATTTGACTATCCAAAAAAAGTCTATAGGAGGCAACTAAGAAGAGAGTCCCAAGCTTCCTTAAACAGGACCCTTGAAGTCTTACAGGATATAAGAGTTCTATTTGAAACTTCAGGGCAGCCAGTAAACCCAAGAGTCATGGCAACCCATCCGTGGGTTAAAAATGTTTACAAGGCATTGGATGTCACAGGAATCCAAGGAGCCCCACATGCCATGCCCAACAAATATTATAAGTGGCTTCTGAAATTCACCGATAATAATGTAATCACGGCAGAAGAGCACTTAGCCAAGTTCTATGATTTTGTGGGGGAGGCAGGTGTAGCTGATGCTCACAAAGATGTGGTTATGAAGTTGTTTTCTTTATCTTTAGAAGAGGATGCAAAAGCATGGTTTCAAGGTCTTCCCAATAATAGCATTCACACATGGGATGAGTTTCATGATGCTTTCATGAAGCGATGGGCTTTGTGCAAGGATGGTAGAATGCTTCTGGCCTAGCTTCATGAAATTAAGAAAAGGGAAAATGAGATGGTCAAAGAATTTGATGATAGGTTCAAAAAGTTGGTGGACATGATTCCAAAAAGAAATAGGCCAAAAAGTGATGCAATCCTCCTTCATTACATGAATGCATATGAAGGACATTTTGGCCTTATTTTAAGAGATAAATTCCCTAATAATCTAAGAGATAAAGTAAGACTGGGCCAGTAAAATAGAAGAGAATATGCTCTCATCTAAAGTTGACTCTATGGGATCTTCCTAAGCATCTACTTCTAGAGCCGAAATGAAGCCCAGAACTGTAAATACCACAGATCCGGCTTGAGACCCTATTAAACTGTTAAGTGAAAAGTTCGAGAAGTAGTTCACTAATCTCATCCAATCTCAAACGGAATTACTAAACAGGATGATCAATCTAGAAAGGGATAGAGGGCAACAGAATGTTTATCAGCCTAGACAATAGCAGAATCAATTCCATCCCCAAGGAAATGCAGGATGGAATACGAACAGGGCTACCCAAGAACAAAGACTTGTAAACACCTTGGCCCCAACAAACATGGTTAACCAAAAAGAAATTCCATCGTGTTTTCCTTGTGATGAGCCACACAATGAGCAAGCTTGCCCAAGAAATTTTGGATCAAGTGGAGTAGAGGGTTCAGGGAATATGGATAGTCTAAATTGAGTAGGAGAAGGTAATTATATTTGTATGTTTCGATAGAAACCATTAAACTGAAGATCAGATGAGGGAAACTAAAAAGAAAAGCATAGATGTCGCAAGAATTGCCAGATTGAACATGTTAAATTCTATGGATGAGGAAGCCAAGAATGATCTCAAGAAGAAGAAACTAATTCAATACTAAAGAAGAAACCAAGCTCTTGGACTTCAAAAGGTTTCAAGTTTGGAAACCGCCAAGATCAAAGTCAATCTATGAGTAAGCAAGTGAGTCATCCTCCAGGTTCATCACAAATTCAGTTGCCATCAAACCCAACAATGAGTAGAGATGTGGATATAAATATAGATGTGACCAATGTTTTAGCAAAGGTTATGGTGCCAGTCCCTTTATCTGAGTTGATTAAAATCCCATCGCAAATGGAAAAAGTGAGACAGTTTCTGAGTTATGAAGAGCAAAATGAGGATGCCCCTGTCATATTGCAATCCATGCATCAAGGAGCGAGAGATGGGGGTAATCCTCCCTTTTATATCACATTGGGTATTAATGGGTCTCTTTTCACATAATTGTATGCTAGATTTGGGAACCCATACAAATGTCATGTCTTTGAAGGTTATGAATCAGTTGGGTTTGAAGACCATTAGACCATATAGGAAGTTCGTGCATTGGATTCTCGACAAATAAAGGTCTATGGTCTGATTAAAGATTTAAAGATTGACTTGGAGGTGTATCCAGATATTTCACTTTTGATGGATGTGGTAGTTAGTGATTGTTAGAATTTTATGCTTGTTCAATTTCATTAACTTTCTTTATCATTTCACATTAGCAGAAGCATAACTGAAGCATAAACCATATACAATAACTACAGTAAATAACCAGGATCACAAGAAGATAACCATGCACAAGATACAAAGAATTTATCCTAGGAAACCCTTCTGCACAAGGGAAGAAAACCCAGAAACCTTTCACTAGAATATTTTGTCCAAGAGAAGATACAAGGGCAGAAGAAGAATAGCGCTACAACTCCAAAGATAGCGCACTGGTCCAATATAGCGAAAATACACAAGAGAGAATGATATCTAAGTGATGTCTACAAATGGGAGATACCTCTCCTATATATACAATTCCAACGTGTGAATTGTCACGTCCAAGTGGTGCCTCTCAACAGGGCCGACTTGAACCTTGAATTCTTCTATGCAAGGCATGGGCCTTCTTCCTTCTCTTGACGTCACAGTGAAACTCTTCTCCATCACGTCACACATGGCTACAACCATTGTGGACCTTCTCATCTCGTCTAGGGGCTACAACCCACTAGAATACACTAGGGCTACAACCACATAGTGTGTGTCATCATCGCCAAGGGCTACAACCACATAGTGTGTGTCATCGTCGCCAAGGGCTACAACCACAAGACGTGTCCACAAGGGACGATGAGCTACAACCCATAGTATCCCAACCACTTGGGCTAGAACCCAAGGGTCCCTAGGCACCAACCCAGTACAGTATCCCAACCTCTTGGGCTACAACCCAAGGGTCGTTGGGCACCAAACTAGTACAACGTCCCAACCACTTGGGCTACAACCCAAAGGTCGTTGGGCACCAAACCAGTACAATATCCCTACCTCTTGGGCTACAACCCAAGGGTCACTGGGCACCAACCCAGTACAACTTATCAGTCCATCGATAAGTGTCATACTCAACTCAATCCATCGAGGAGTATCATCACAGGTCAACCCAACTCATTCCATCAAGGAGTACAACTTGGAGAATGTCTCACGGAGCTGCAATCATCAACAGTGATGTTGATGCTTGAGGCATGTTACTATTAAGAAGATGGGCAGCCAATTTGGAAGATACTCTTCAGATGGATCTATCTTACGCCACCATCCCGACATGTGAAGGAACGTTTGTGACTCTTCATAGGGAGCCTACTTACAGATATCATGCAAAAGACCCAGAGGGCCCAATGAACGAGCTAGTTTTCTATGAGGATGATATTGGAAATTATGCAATCCTAGTAAACTCAATAGCACCTGATGAGGAAGTTCTCAAAGACAAAGAGTGTAATAAGGTTTGGAAGATGAATTTTGATGGAACCCAGTCTCAATCGGATGTCGGAGTGGGGATTGTTTTCACGTCCCTTGAACGAAAAGTAAGATCATTTTCATATAGGCTTGAGTTTGTATGCACAAATAACATAGTCAAATATGAAGTTTTGTGCCTTGGGTTTTGTTATCCACCAAAATCACTAGGATGGACTTGCAGTTGAGCCACCAAAGATTGAACAAGGAATTGTTCATAATTAGAGTTCAGAAGTCCAACCGGCCAATATGGCCACCTTTCTACTTCTATATCTTCATACTGCATTTCCATGCCCCCCATGGGGAATTGTAATAAGATGAATTTAGCATGATGAACTTGTAAAAGGCTTAGCCTCCTAAGACTTAATCATGAGTGCATTACTCTAGAGTGTTCTTTTTACTTATTAATTATTTCTTGCTTGAAATTTTTTAAGCGAGTTATAATTTTTGAGTTTTTTCACTCATTTCCTCCAAAGCTGGAGTGTGTACTAATGGTTAGGCCTTAGTAAGGTTATCTAAGTCTAGTGTCTAATGTATATTACCATGCTAATCATCATTTTTGAGTCATATGGAAATTGCGTTGAGTCAATGCACAGATAGAGTTGCGGAGGTCCCACAGATTGAGAGTGTTGTATCTCATGGGACGCAGACTCAGTTTTCGAGGACACCATCTTCAGGGGTGACTGGTCCACCCAGGACAGCTTTAGTTTCAGAGTTTTCGAGCAGACAAAGAATTGGTGCAGAGGCTTCAATGCATCAGAGATTAATGAGTGTGAGCAGGGCGCCAGATAGGCTTGAACCTCACTTGGCTGTGGAGACGAGCAGATCAGGTTCAGGTTCCACTTCAGGTGGAAGTCACTTGGTGAGAGACCAAGTTGAGGATCTTGGTGAGATGCCAAGGTCCAGATACTCTTGGTGAGATGMCAAGAGATGAGACTCTTGATGAGATGCCAAGAGAGAGACTCTTGGCGAGATGCCAAGAGAAGTGACCTTTGGTGAGATGCCAGGGRGTAGAAATCCTTGGTGAGATGCCAAGGTTGAGATCYTTGGTGTGATGCCAAGATCTAGGTGATCTCATATAGGTGGAGATGCACTTCCATCTAGAGATCACGCAGGTCGAGCAGATCTGTGTCAGAGGCCACTTGTGATGATCAGGGTACAGCCATACTCACCGAGTATTTTCCAGCAGGAAACCATGTCCACTGCATGAATGAAATTGGAGGGGTGAATGACACTTTCCTCGGTAAGAGGGAGTGTTGAGATTTCGGTACCCTGGAAAATGGTCCCCTTGTGGTTTTGGGCCTCTAACCACAAGAGGAAAATGTCTGTACCATTGTGCCTTGTACTTTATGTCTAATTTCACTTTGACTTAGGAGATTTAAGTCAAAAGTGAAATTTGTCACTTTTAGCCTAAAGTGACTATTTATTCACTAAGTGGGTGAATAAAGGGACATAAAGTGAACTTAGGGAACTTAACCCAAAGTGGGTTTTGAGGTGAGATTCTTTTGGATAAATCTCAACCTTTGATTAGAGATGGCTTGGAGTGATCCTAGCCATTCATCTTTTAGGTTTCCTTACGATGGTTCAAGCGGGGCGCAAGGGCCCAAGAGAAGCGCATTCCTTTTGTTTGTTCACCAAGAGAGATGGGAGAGGAGCAAGAGGATGAGGATGGAGCCTATGGATGAAGGAAGCTTGGGCGCCTCCTTTCATGGAGAGCTCATGGAGGCTTAGACCCTCTTTTATTTGTGGTGGTTGTTCTTGCTTGGAGGAGGGCGTACTATAGGAGGAGGGCGCACACTTAGTGGGCACTAGCTATACTTGGACGATCGCAGATTTGTCAGTTTCCATGGAGAGGTAGCACACAACAACTTGTTTATGTTCAAGGGATTCTTCATCGATGGAAAGAGGATCAAGGGCGCATTGTTTCAGTGAGATAGGCAACAAAGGAAAAGGGCACACTTCACTTGGGCGCATATCTTCTTGGAACTCCAAAGCATCTCGAGAGGAGTTGATATTGTATCAAGTCCCATTGTATTTGCTTACTTGTTGTATCTCATGCTTTAGACATCACTTATATACACTTTCATTCTAAACTGGTTTTCCCCCGGGGGGGGTTTATCCAAAGGTCATGTTGACCAAAAATACTTGTGTTCAATTTTCATGTATGCTTAGTGTTTAAATCAGCAGTAGGAGCTTGTTAAGACCCCAAAGGAGTGCTATATGTTTTGAGGTTTGCATGTGCTAACATTCAGTTACTAAAACCACTTTCAAGGGCACCTTAAAAGTGCATATAACCATCAGTTGAAGGCATTTCTTGGCAGATTTAAACAGACCTGTTTGCTGTCCTAAAACAGCAGCAAGGACAGATTTGGATAACTAAACTTAGAGCCCGACAGGCCTGTTGGGAAGCCTTCATAGTTCCTCAAAAATCTACAGTTGCAGTATCATTGCTTAGTTGGAATTAATAATAAATCCATATTTTCTGCTATTGTTTACATTGTCATATCAATTGTGAGTAGTGACCCATTTATATGCATTGTTGTTACATAAATTCACTGTATTGAAAAGAATATTTGGCACAAATAAATCCGATGCAAGCCACCCAATACACTTAAGAAATCCTCTAGAAAATACACAACAGCAAACAGGGGTGTTTTAGGGACTTACAGCCTAAGTGTTTGACGAAAGTCATCACTCAGGAATACACATGTATTGCTACAGAAGTAAAGAAATTTTGAGACCGCAGTAGGAAATTTATACCAGCGGTATAGGAGGGTTATTACAGGGACTACCCCCCTTGGCTTCACTATGAGTTGACCTTAACGGAGGAGTTGAGGATCAGGTGGCAGCACCTTGACTCGAGACTTGCCCCCAAGGACACACACAGTGGATTGAAGATTTCTTCCATGCTACTCGAGGTGTGTATAAGGCGGCAACATGTTGGAATTAGCCTTGGACATGAGAATCAAGTGCCTACAAGTGATAGGTRATTCAGATCTCATAGTACTGCAGGTAAGAGACAATTCTTAGCAAAGAATGAAAGGCTCAAAAGGTACAGAAATGCARTATGGGATAGTATTGAACTTTTCGATGCGTTCGATATCAGAGCGGTGCCTAGAGAACAAAACRCCAAGGCCCATTTGTTAGCAGTAGTAGTAGCCACTCTCGAGCCATGTGATGAGCTTGCTTCTAAAGATTGCAAGATGGAGATTGTTTTTAGGGCCTTAGTTCCGGATAACTATGAACATTGGCAGATTTTTCACGATAATCTTCAGATCGTCRGGTTCTTGGACAACTTGCGAAAATTTGAAGATAATTATATAAATTGGCAAGGTGAGAATGATGTTGATGACTTTGAGACAAAAGACCTTCCTAATAACAGAACTCCTCAAGTTGTCCCTTTGGAGAAAATGTTTAATAGGCATGATATGTACAAGAAGAAACCAATAAAAGATCAACTGCAAGATGTTTATGAAATAAATATTGTTCTAATGAAAGCCCTAGAATAATTAAAATTGGGAAAGGTACTTCCCTCGAAGAAAGGAAAAGGATTGAAAATTTAATCATGGAATACAAAGATATCTTTGCCCAGTCCTATGATAATCTAAAAGTGTATAAAGGTGATATCATTCAGCACACAATTCCTCTTAAAGGAGCAAAGTTGTTCGAACAGAAGTTAAGAAATATTAATCCTATGCTTACTCCCCTTATCCAGAAAGAGCTACAAAAAATTCTTACAGCTAAGATCATCACACGCACCAAGCATTTTTCATGGGTGTCAAATTTAGTATTATTAGAAAAAAGAATGGGGAAATTTGATTGTGTGTGGATTTCAGAAATCTGAACCAATCGTCCCTCAAAGATAATTATCCCCTCCCCAATATAGAGCAGTTGTTACAAAGTGTCACGAGAGCTGAGATGTTTTCCATGCTGGAGGGTTTTTCAGGGTACAATCAAGTCTTAGTTAAGAAGGAAGACCAGCRCTAAGACAGCTTTCATGACACCTGTAATGTCCCCACTTTGGGACATCATTGTATTACAGAGTGTTCTGATGACCARAGTGGCCAGATGGAGGTTGTAGCGAGTACAGGGGCTATTGAGGGGTATTTTGAGGTATGTCTTGCATCGCTTATCTTATTTCATCATTATGATCCATTCTRCATAGCTCGGCTTTGGTTCCGTTGCATTCCGATGATTTCCGTGATTTTGAGTTATTTTGGGCTATATGTTAATTAAATTCACTAAGGAGGTCGTATTGGGCATAATACTTGGAGGAACCTCTTAGTGTAATARCTCATTGGAATCGGGAGGAATAGCACTACAAGATAGGAGGATGAGAAGTGACTTTCAGCGACCAAGGAAGCCACAAGGAGGGATAAACTACTTTTTAGAGGTAAAATGGTTAATTAATAATTAAATAAAGTAAAATTCACTTTGGAGAGACAAGGTGAGCAGGGAGGATAAAAGAGAGATAGAGGCCTCTATTCTCTCATTATGTTGTTTATCATTTGATATCTGGSTTCTTGCTGGTGAGCCCATGCACTTGGGGATTTTGAGGGTTTTGACTTAACAAACCCTAGAGATCAGCTCGGTGGTGTAAGATCCCACCCAACCTGGCCCAAGCTTGGTCACGGAGGTGAAAGATTCCTCCCTCACCATTCTACATCAGATCCATTCAGTTACAGAGGGTTTCTACATCAACCATAGGTTCAGAGAGAGCTAGGGCGCAGCTTCAGGAGGGTTTCCAGCAGGAGGGCGCACCATCTTGAGGAGAAGAGTTTGTTCTAGGCATAGGAGAAGGATTCAGAGCAAACAGACTTTTGGGTATTATTCGTATGGCCTAGGGCGCCTTTTCTAGCCTGTTCCAGAGGAGGTTTCTCTGTTGTCTTATTTATTGGAGATCATTACATGTTCAGAGAGAGGAGGGTGCACCACTGATTGAGGATCCAGTCATTTGGAGGGTCAGATCTCTATCATTCAGCCCGAGACTCTACCAGGGGATTTCCAGTGGCCCGATCTATAGTTTGGTATCTTTTCTAGAGGGTTTGGAGGCCATCTTCATAGAGGCTGAATTTTGGGTCTTCTACAGCCAAGAGGGCGCACTCCAGATAAAGGATGCAATCATCTGGAGGGTCAGATCTCCATCATTCAACCCAAGACTCTACCAAGGGGTTTCCCTTGGCCCGATCTACAGTTTGACACCTTTATCAAGGGATTCAGCAACTTATTTCTTGGAGGCTGAATTCTTGGTTTTCTTCAACCAGTGAGGGGCGCATTGTGCTAGGAAGATCTTCACATCTCTGTTGGGTTATGAGTTGGTTCATCTGGGTTTTTGGACTATAGCTTGGAGAGGCTTTTGGAAGCCTGGATCGTCTTCTATCTTGTATTTTGGAGGCCAGACACTCTACTATCTTATATGTATTCCAAATCTGCCCCATTTTGTATGAGGACAACCATTATTATGAATAATATCAGATCTAAGGTATTTTGGGGTTATCTCTTGTATTGTTGATCTTGCATCTTGTTGAGGTATGTTCCATTGCTATATTTATGTTGATTATTGTTGCAAACACACATAACAACCATCAGTATAAACCCTAGCGCAACTCATGAGACTTAAGACTGCAAAGTGTTCGACGAAATGTCACAACCAGAAAACATTTAAAAATCACATGAAAAAACAAAATGTTCTTGGCATCTTGTCTTGGGAACATTACAACACCATTGGGAACATTTGAATATCTCAAGATTCTCTTAGAGATTTGATTGGGAAATTAATTGAAATATATCAAGATGACCTGGAAGTGTTTTCAAAAGATAGAGGTTCTCATGTGGATCATTTGAGGCAAGTTTTTGAGAGGTGTTGTAAATATGGGATTTCTTTGAATCCAAAGAACTCGATCTTTAGATTTGATCATGGTAAATTGTTGGGCTTCATCATTCCGAAGGAAGGAATCTGCATCAATCTTGCTAGAGTAGAAGCCATTAAGAAGATCTCTCTTCCTTAAAGCAAAAAAACCATGCAATCGTTCTTTGGTAAGATAAACTTCATCAGGAGGTTTATCCCGAATTTTGCAAAGATTGTAAAACTTTTATAAAATTTACTAAAGAAGGATTGTTAGTTCAAATGGGATGATGAGAGTAGGAAATCATTCAGAAAGATCAAAGAAGCAATTATGTCCACTATTGTCCTAGTGAGTCTTGATTACTCTAAGGATTTCATCTTATTTTTGTTTTCTTCTGAAGATACGAACGTTGAAGTGCTCCTGCAAAAGAATGATGAAAACATGGAGCAACCTATTTTGCTTTAATGAACAAGAACCTTAGAGATTCTGAATTGAAGTACTCTACTATGGAGAAACAATCATATGCTTTGACTCAATCTTTAAAGCATTTCAAAATGTATGTAGGATTCTCCAGGATCATAGCATATGTCCCTCATTCGGTTGTAAAGAACATTTTGGCATAGTAGGATTGTTTGGGTGTCAAAGGAAAATGGGTTTCCAAAATACAAGAATATGATCTACTAATAAAACCCACAAAAATAGTGAAGGGGCAAGGCTTAGCAATGATGTTAGTTGAACGTAATGAGACAGCCTTGGGTTTGAATTACGTAATATGGTTTCTACAATGGTTGAGGAGCTTGAGAATGATGAATGGTACGCAGATATCATATATTTTCTAAAGAATTTCTCATGTCCAGATCACTTGGTAGGCCACAATGGAAGAGATCTTAGACTAAGAGCTACAAAGTATTGTTTCATTCATCATGGTCTAGGATGGAGGGATCCAGATGGTCTCATCTTAAGATGTGTCAATAAGGAATAATCAAAGAAGCTTATGGATGGGTTCCATCTAGGATCATGTGGGGGTCATTTGGTTGCTCGTACCACATCATATAAGATATTGAGAGCATGAATCTATTGGCCCAAATTGTTTGTTGATGTGCATGCTTTTGTGAAAGTGTGTCAACCATGTGAGTTCTTTACTGGAAAGAAGAATTTAGTTACATTGTCTTTGCAATCGATGGTTGTTGAAGCACCTTTTCAGCAGTGGGGTTTAGACTTCATTTGAGAATTTATGGATAACTCTAGCAATGGCCACAAATGGATTTTGACTACTATAGATTATTTCATCCAATGGGTTGAGGCCATTCCTACCAAGAAGGCAACTGAAAAGGTGGTGATTGATTTCATTGAAGATAGGATTATAACAAAGTTTCGTGCACTAGTGATTATTACAAAAAATAATGCAAAGGAATTTAGTTTGGCCGAGTTGTCCACATTCTTCTTCAATTATGGAATTGTTTATCCCATTCTTCGAACTATTATCCACGGGGCAATGGATTAGCAAAATCAAGTAACAAGAACCTCATGGCAATCATCAAGAAAGTAGTGGGTGATAATAAGAAGAATTGGGACAACAACATAAAATACGATTTGTGGGCAGAGATGAGATAAGATAAATGTATTAATGTTCGACAAATGACCATTGAAGTAGGTCAATGGGACTGTTATGTACAATGATGTCTATACAAAGCGAGAGCGCTAAAGAGGCTCCTATAAAAAAGCACGAAGCAGAAAGTAAAATAGAATAGAAGTCTAATCTAAAACCTAGAGAGTTGACTCCAAAAATGGAGAGGCGATCCAGAAGAGAGATGTACAAGGCAAGTAGATCTAGAATATATGGCACCAATGATACAAGGTTACTCTAGTCTACTAGAACCATCTCTCCTAACATCCGCAGCCAAGTAAAAAAAACTCAAAATAGATGTCTATCTAGAAAGAGAATCGAGAGAGGAGCTGGAATGAGTGTTGTGTTGCTGTCTAGAATGAAGACCCTATCGTTGTGGTCTGGAAAATCTCATCTGGCGACTGGTAAGTCTGCTAATGTGAGGTTTGGTCTGGTAACGTCGATGGGGTCTCACAAAGGTAAAAATAGTGCTCCATGTTCACATTGATTTAGGATCATCTGGATCCATCTGTCGCTTGATGCCCTTAATCGAGAGCATCGTAAAAAAGGAAGTGATTTGTTGGGTGGGAACTAGTCCAGGATGTGGATGTGGCTGGAGGAGAGAAGATTGGAGACCCCTCTTGTATGTATAAGGCCAAGCATCTATGGTCAAGGTACCCAAAGAAGCTAGCAACAAGAATGAGCCATTTTCAGTGGGTGTACGAGTTGGACGTTAAATTGCATATTCATTTGAAGATTCTCGTTTACCAATTGTTGCAGCAATTCACGATGGATCAGAATGCAGTCCAAATCGAGATTAATCAATTGATAGAGCTTGAAGAGAATCATAGGAAGGCATTCGATCATCTAATTGATAGTCAAGAAAACACAAAGAGCACTTTTGATAAAAGAGCATGTGAAAGATCATTTGAAGTAGGAGACTTGGTCTTAATGTGGAACAAGTGAAAGGAGAAGCCTAGATGCACGACAAGTTTGAAAGATTATGGCTTGGTCCTTTCAAAATCCAAGGAAAAACATGAAGCAATTCTTTCAATCTAAGTCATCTGAGTGGTGAAAAGTTGCCTTTGCCAGTAAATGGGCAGATTTTGAAATTGTATTATCCAAATGGCGACTACTAGCTTAAAATGATAAAAAAAAAAATGTAATAGCATAAATAAATAAGCTCTTGGGAGGAGTAGGTTAGAGTATTTTCTTTAATTTCTTGCATTTGTTCTCATTTGGCTCCTTGCATATTCTAGAGCCGTTTTTATGTGATGCAATTCATCATGTAGCTTTATGTTATATATGGATGGTGTTGCCATATGGATCTCTGGGGTCACAGTCTCACCCTTTATTGTGTATTCGATTGTTTCCTTGTTGAGGTGATTTCAGGTATTAGTAGAGATTATGGAGTCTTCATGTCCCCTTTCAGAGCACATGTCCCCATGTTGGAGCCACTGTTACCACATATATTGCATGGGGGTCTATGTAGCATGATCCCATAGTCTTGTAGCAGTGTCAGAGAAGCATACTTGAGCATATTCCAAAGCATAGGTATCATTGATCATACATCTATGATCATCAGAGATTGGCTAGCAGTTTCCCCAGGTAGCATTTCATGGATGCACATACCTTTTTGGGCATGGCCCTTATGATTCACTAAGAAATCCCAAGATTTCCTAGTAACTGACTGCTGTGGCAGGTGTGTATTTCCTTCGTGTAAAGGTATTGATGCAAAGAGACTCATGCCCCTGGTGTCATTTTTCATCACATTCCTCACTATCTTCAGCATATAGATGGTTTCCTTGGTGGTGTACCTTGTTAGGAGGGTGTATCACATCACCCCTTTGAGTACCATGGTCACATTTTTGTACTCCAGCAGCTTTATTATGTATTTTATTCATAGTGGAGACATATTGCATATATTTGCATACTTCCTAGTGAAGATTACATATATTTCTGGTTAACTGGGATTAATTAACAGTTTTTCCTAAGTTTGGACTGAGGTTTTCAGAATTAATTATTTAAAAAATCATAATCTTCACTTTATCTTGGGCGCCTTGGCTATGTTGGCTATGAACCCACTAGGAATGCAACTTAAGTTGTTGACCATAATGGATAAAGTGGGATGCACCACCTTAGGCCCACATGTGAAGGCAGCAAGACATCATTTTAGCATTGTTGGAGCTAGGAAATGGGGCACACCCCTCAAATGCACATGGCAGCTTATTTCATGATTATTTTTGTAAAAGGCTAATGTTGGCTAACATAACTTATAGAAAATATACTTAGACCTCTCTAGAAGCCATGCACCCCTCTTACATAGCTGTTTGAGAGAGTTGTTAGAAACTAATTTTTTTTTTATTTTTTATTATACTGGGGGAATCGGCAACTTGCGTGACATGTGGTCGATACCCGTCCGCTACCACTATAACCCCAGGTGCACCACACAGCCCGCAAGCATGGAGCACAAGTAAATCGGGGTGAGAATCGAACTTGAGACCTCCTTTACATATTTCCTTCCATTTACATGGCACTTGCCAATCGGTCTACACCCCTGCAGGCATTAGAAACTAATTGTTGGCACCATCCATATTTTATTATTTTTTCCTCCATGTTATTATTTTACTCAAGAGGGTTTTTGGCTCTTTTCCTATATATAGAGCTCCCTTCTCACTTGTAAGAGGTTGTTGAAGAAATGAATACTTGAGTTCTGTCCACTGTATTTTCTCAAGAAGCCTGTGGTTGGTCTTGTGGTGTGCCCTAGAGGCTGAGGTTGTTGTTGCTATATGAGTTCATTCATACCGGTATATCTTCACCAAATGCTATGAAGCTTGAGAATCTAGGTAA